>PVIY010015201.1:22417-54695 GCA_004026745.1 Myrmecophaga tridactyla | reverse complement strand
CGGCCGCCGCGGCTTTGGGGAACTCACAGATCCGGCGAGTTGCCGTCGGTCTAAGCTGCTCCCGTTCTGGGCGCGCTGTGTGTTCGGTCACTATCGTGGTTCCGGGAGCTATTCTGTATTGTTTCTGGTTATCTAGTAGTTGTTCTGGAGGACGAACTAAAACGCGCACCTTGCTAAGCCGCCATCTTGGCCCCTCCTCACTGATATTATTTTTGACTGGTGTTGGACATTTTATGTCCTATTTTAGCTAGCTGTTTAAAAATGGGCAATTGCTTTACCTCCTCAACAAAAATGTATTATCACAAAAGGCAAGGGAGATTACTGTATTTTTCTGAATCCTCTTGTTCACTTCAGATTCCTTGTGAATCTTGGCTCACTGAGTACAATTCCATTTAGGCAGTTATCTCAGGGAAGATGAGGAAGTGCTGTTGTTTGGCTATAATGTCATAGTGAAATTGGCTCTGAAAGAACCAGCAGCAGTCTTTACAAGCTAGAGCTTCACCAAAAGGAATCCTGAACACCAGTTTTTACTGACTTTGCCTTATTTGAGGTCAAGTCACCTAGTTTCTGTGTCTTTCTACTGTGATGTCTTCTAATTCCACCACAGTATTATCTTGGAAATTGACATGAACAGTTAAGCTTCACTGAGTTAAATGTGACATTTCATTGTTTATACCATAATCTGGGCATACCACAGAGGTCTTTGTCAACTTCTAAAGACTGTTTTCTCTTTTTTGTTTTGTAGATCAACTATGTGCACCATCCCATGAGGTCATCTTCTAGTGTGTGATGTAGTGGTGATTTTGGCTTCTTTAGAAAAATGTAAGTGATTTGGGGGCATATTTCTCCCAATATAGTTGTATCCATTTTTTTTGACAATTGTAAATAATGCTGCTTAGAGCATCAGTGTGCAAATTCTGTTCTAAGTCTTGCTTTCAATTCTTTTGGGTAATACCTGGAAGTGGGATTGCTTTCTGAGGAACTGCCAAACTTTTCCACAGCAGCTTCATTATTTTAACATTCCCACCAACAAAGAAAGAGTGTTCCTATTTCTCCACATTCTATTCAATACTTGTTATTTTTTTTGATTAACAGGCATTCTAGTGGGTATGGAATAGTACCTCCTGGTTTTGATTTGCATTTTCATAGTGTCTAACAATATGGAACATATTTACTTTTGCTCTTTGGCCTTTCATGTATCTCCTTTGGAGAGATGTCTGTTCAACCCTTCTGCTCATTTTTTTATTGGGTTATTTGTCTTTTAGCTGCTCAGTTTTAGGCTTTCTTTATATATTCTGGATATTTAACCCTTATTGGTCTTATTGGATGTGTTTTCCAATTTTGTCTTCCATTCTGTAAATTGTCCCTTTACTTTCATTGTGAACTCCTCTGATACACAAAAGTTTTAAATGCCGATGAGATCCCATTTATCAATTTTTTCTTTTGTTGCTTGTGCTATTGGTATAAAGTCTAAGAAAATGTTGCCTAACAATGCAAGATCTTGAATATACTTCCCAACATTTTCTTCTAGGAGTTTCATAGTTTTGGTTGTTATATTTATGTCTTTGATCCACTTTGAATTCATTTTTGTATATTGTGTGAAGTTGGGGATCACCTTCATTCTTTTGCGTATGGACAGCTTTCCCAGCACCATTTGAAGAGACTTTTCTTTCCCTTTTGAATGGACTTGGAAACATTCTCAAAAATCAGTTGGCCATAGATGCTAAGGGTTGATTTTTGAACTCTCAACTCAGTTCCACTTGTCTATATATCTGTCCTTGTGCCAGTACAATGTTGTTTGGGTTACTGTAGCTTTATAGTAAGTTTTTTCTTTTTGTTTTGTTTTACGTGAGCAGGCTTGGGGAATTGAACCTGGGTGTCCAGCATGGCAGGTGAGAACTCTACCACTGTGCCACCATTACCCACTCTATAGTAAGTTTTAATATCAGGAAGTGTGAGTCCTCTAATTTTGTTCTTTATAAAGATGGTTTTGGCTATTCAGGATGCCTGGTGCTTCCATATGAATTTGATGATTGACTTTTCCATTTCTGCAAAGAAAGCTATTAGAATTTTGGTTGGGATTTCATTGATTCTGTAAATTGCTTTCGGTAGAATTGACATCTTAACATTTTCAATCTATTAACATGGAGTGTTTGATTTCTTTTAGCAATGCTTTGTAGTTTTCCATATATAAATCCTTTACATCTTTTGCTAAATGTATTCCTAGATATTTGATTCTTTTAGTTATTACTGTAAATTGATTTTTTCTTGATTCCTCTTCAGATTGTTCATTAGTATCATATAGAAACACTGCTGCTTTTTGAATGTTGATCTTGTACCCCACCATGCTGAATTCATTTATTAGCTCTAATAGCTTTGTTGTTGATATTTCAGGATTTTCTTAGTATAGTATTGTGTCATTTGTAAACAAGGAAAGTTTCACTTCCTTTTTCCAATTTGAATGCCATTAATTTCTTTTTCTTGCCTAATTGTTCTGGCTAGAACTTCCAGAATAGGAAGATTCTCTCTATTGCATATTTATTCTGTTTCATTATCTGCACTCTGTTATTTCCTTTACTCTATTTGCATTGGGTTTAATTTTTTCTTCTTTGTTTAGATCCACCAGTTGTGAGATTAGGTCTCTCATTTGAGATCTGTCTTCTTATTTATTGTTAGCATACAGAGTTATAAATTTCCTTCTGAGCATTGCCTTTGCTGTATCCATCTATTTGTATGTTGTATTTTCATATTCATTTGCTTCAAGATATTACCTAATTTCTCTTGTGACATTTTCTTTGACCTGTTATTTGTTTAAGAATAGGTTAATTCCATATATTTGTGAATTTTTCTGTTACCTCACTGTTAGTTATTGCTTGTTTCATTCCATTATGGAATTTTTATGATTTCTGTATTTTTCTTTATTTAAATTCTCATATGGTTCATTCTTTGTTTTCCTGACATTTTTTGGTTCTTTCTCCATGTTTTCCTTTATCTCCTTGAGCATAGTGAGGTTCATTTTTTTTTTTAAAAAGTCTTTTCCCACTATGTTTCCTGTCTGATCTTTGTTGATGGTTCCTGGTTTTCTGGATTTATATCTAGTTTCTTTGGTTGGGTCATCATTTCCTATTTCTTTGTTTGTGGTAATCTTTTGTTCTACTCTTTATATTTTAAAATTTTAATGTAAACTTTGGTATTTAGTCCTTGAATGCATTTAAAAAATTTTAAATGTAATTTTGGGATTTAGTCCTTGAACCTTCATTCCCAGTTAGTGAAATGACAGAGATTTCCCTGACTGCTAACAAAAAACAAACCAATTCAAAAAACTCCATTCACAGTGTTTGCAAATTGGCTCTGCTTTGGCTGGGCATGTCCTTCAGAGTCTAGCCCTCCTATCAAGATCAGGCAAATAGTGCAGGACCCTTTCCATCTTATCTGAGCCTGGTTCTGTCCTAGGCGTGGGCTTGTTCATAGTCTTAGGAATCAGATATTAAAATGCCCCATTCATTGCCTATGAAACAGGCTTTCCCCCCCTCCTCAGTGCTCTGTTATGTGACAAGGCAGGTATTCTTTTGCCCTAGCCACTTTGACTTAATTATTTCTTACTCTGTTTTGTCTGTCTGCAAGTAACTGCTTCTGCCTGTAAGGCAAGTTCCGGAAGGGCATGTAAGATATGAGGTTCCAGGTTTTTTAGGCTGACACTAAGTAGATTGCCTCTGACCTTCAGCATCCCAGTGTAGACATAATGGTTACACTGTTTTCTCTTGATTAGGGACAGTAGTCCACAATGGGAATGCATGCTCACTCCACACTAGGCTACAGTGGGACCAGGGAAGATGTAGTAAGGGCACCACATGCTTCACCTATTTTTTTTTTTATTAGAGAACTGTAGTTTTACAGAAAAATCATGCAAAAAATCCAGAGTTTCCGTGTATTCAGTCGTCCCCACACAAACACATACATACACATAGATTTTACTATTATTAACATTTTGCAGTAGTGTTGTACTTTTGTTAGATAGATGAAACAATACAATTATACTATAAACTATAGTCCATAGTTTACATTATGATTCATTGTTTGTACTGTACAGTGCTATGGTTTTGATTTTTAAATTTTTTATTCTAGTAATATATATAAATCCTAAAATTTCTCATTAACTGCATTCAAATGTATAACTTTGTGGTATTAATTACATTCCCAATGTTGGGCTATCATCACTACCAAAACTTTTCCATGACTCCAAATAGAAACTCTGTACAATTAAACATTAACTCCCCATTTCCTATCCCCATCCCAACCTCTAGTAGACTGTATTCTTGTTTTGTACTCTGAATTTGCTTATTCTAATTATTATCTGTTTTTTTTTTTTTTTTTTTGCCTGGCTTATTTTACTCAACATGATGTATTCAAGGTTCATCCCTTTGCATGTATCAGAATTTGATTCCTTTTTAAAGTTGAGTATTCTACTTTGTGCATATACCATATTTTTTAATCCATTCATCTATTGATGGACACTTGGGTTACTTCCATCTTTTGGCAACTGTGAATAATGCTGCTTGGAATATCAGTGTGCAGATATCTGTTTAAGGCCATGCTTTCAATTCTTTTGGGTTATACCTGGAAGGGGGATTGCTGAGTCATATGGTAATCCTATACTTTCTGAGGAACTACCAAACTGTTTTCTACAGAGGATTCACCATTTTACATTCCCACCAACCATGAATGAGTGCTCCTGTTTCTCTACATCCTTTTCAGCACTTGTATGTTTCCATTTTTTCAATAGTAGTCATTTCAGTGGGTGTGAAATGGTATCTCACTGTGTTTTCGATTTACATTTCCTTAATACTCCTACCATTCTTAAAGCTGCATGTTCTTGATTTGGTACTCACTCAGTTACTGCAAGCCTTTAACTGTTTTCCAGAGTTTTAACTAAGATGACTCTGCCAGCTTTTGCTAGTTGTTCAAAGATTTTGTGGGGGAATGATAATCTGGAGTGTTTTATGCTGCCATCTTGGTTGCTTAAATACCATGTTAGTGTTCTTTTGGAAGCTATTTTCTGCTAGTATTCCAGACCAAGTAAAGGGTATTGTATTTTAGATACAAGAGCATACTTTGGAAAAAGTCCATAAAAACTAGTGGATTTAAAAACCCTTTGAAAACCACAAAGCAGTATAAAAGTGAGGGCTAATATTGTAGTTGAAAGGTTCGTGGTACTGAAGGGTGCATTAGATGTGTATTTTACCTTAGTTCAAAGTTATTTCTTCAGGAATTTGATAAAAGCATCCCAGTACGCCAATATGACATTGAAACCTGGTTTCTTTATGATTCCATAGAAAAATCAAGGAAAAATCCCCTTTTCCTGATACACATGCATATATACATATAACATATATGTATAATTTGAAGGAAATGATTATTGAATATATGAATAACAGTCGCAAAAAAGCAACTTTTCCATAAAACTGTGACTACATATTAACATATTACATTTAAACCATGAAAAAAGTGATTATTATTAAATAATCTTAGCAAAGATAAAATGCTTAAGGAACAATATATATGATTACAAAGGAAGAGCTATTTACTTTAAGGACATTAAAAATGAGCACAAAAAGGATCAGTTTTCAGTTATATGCATTGAATTGTAATTTAGTCACTAGGGATCATAACCTTTTGTCATGTAGCATTAAGACATTAGAAAATGGATAGTGTCAATGGAATAGAACCACCAGCATTCTCCAATAAAGCTTTGTCAACTAGATAATAAACCCTGTTTGTCCATCATTTTATATATAGGTAAACATTAGGAGATGCAAAAAAGAACTATAGTCCTTTTATTTTCTGTTTATAAACAAACAGAAAACATGATTAAATGTTAATACTGTTATACATTAACAATTTTGAAGTACATAATTTTTACAAAAGAAGGATTAAGAACAACATGTTTGTATAAAATGGCGGGTTGGAGTTGGCTGGAGTAGGCTTGCCTCAGCTCATAGGAGCCTACTGTATGATCTCTTCCCAATTCCTCAGTCGGTGACATCACAGTTATGTCTTGAAATTGACCCTATTGGAGGTATTTACACCTAAGAAATCAGCAAATTTTTCAAATCAGGTCTCCACCTACCACACAAAGAGCTAGTTGTTCAAGATTTTCCAACACAATACTAAGATCTACAGATAAATGTGTGTTGACATGCACCCTTCAGTACCATGAACCTTTCAACTACAATATTAGCCCTCACTTTTATACTGCTTTGTGGTTTTCAAATCCACTAGTTTTTATGGACTTTTTCCAAAGTATGCTCTTGTATCTAAAATACAACACCCTTTACTTGGTCTGGAATACTAGCAGAAAATAGCTTCCAAAAGAACACTAACATGGTATTTAAGCAACCAAGATGGCAGCATAAAACACTCCAGATTATCATTCCCCCACAAAATCTTTGAACAACTAGCAAAGCTGGCAGAGTCATCTTAGTTAAAACTCTGGAAAACAGTTAAAGGCTTGCAGTAACTGGGTGAGTACCAAATCACAACTTTCTGATAATATTTAGAAAGAATTACTTCATAATCACTGGAACCATACAAAGTTACAAAAATCTCTGTCGGTACTTTGGAAATTATGCAGAAAATTTAATAGTAAAAGCAAAGCTCTTCCAGGAAGATGGTGGAATAGGATAGGTTGAGTTCACCCCTACTCCATGGAACAACTAGAGAAGTGACAGAAAAATGACCAGGACAGCAATTCCATGGTATGAGTGAACAAAGAATGTCTTCTACACTATATAGGTAGGTCCTGGATGAAAAAACAGAGAAATTGGGGTGGAGAGAATGGTGTAAGCATTCTTGATCATGATTCCACCTGGAGCAGGAGGTGGCCCATGGGAAGAAGAGGGCTCTGAAGGAGCAGGACACTCCTGCCAGTTTTTGCGGCTAATTTGAGAGATCTTCCCTCTCAGCTACCTAGCTGGGAGCTCCCATGGGAACTTAGAAACTAGCAGACTTGGTTTGTCTGCACACAGAGACCTTCTAGCTAGTACAAAGTGACTGTCCCTGATTCCTAAGACAGGCTGCTGTTGGTGCTTGTTTTTTGGCAGCGACTGGGATGTCTTTTGGGAGGAGGAGTGGATGCAGAATGGAGCTGGTCTGACAATTTGCTGGTGAAAGAGACTTATTGGTTCATGCTACTATTTTCCTTTCCCCATGGAGGCCTGGAGCCCTCAGGTATGCACAGGCAGAGAGGCATGGTTGAGGAAGTAAGCCAAATTGCACTGTACTGCCAGGCTTTTCTGGGTTGGCTGAGGGCAAGGGCAGTTGAAATACTCAGTCTGACAGTCCAAGGTCATTCCAAACAGGAGCCTGGTGACCATGAGACCTATTGGGCCTAGAAACGGAGTCTCCACTGAAGTGCACACTGCCCACCACCCAGCCCTGGGGGTGGTGTTTTTCTGCTCAGTTGGCTGCTGAAGTGAAGCACACTGCCCACCAGGGAGAGGTGGGCCTGAGGGGAAAAGGTGGCCCAAGAGTGCCATCTTCTGGGAAGACACAGAAAGTGCAGTCTGGCACACTGCCTATTGACCTAGCTTTAAACAGATCTTTAGGTAGAGCTGCATTTCCTGCAGGAGGTCTGGGGCTTGGTTTGGTGAGGAATTGCTGACAAACCAAGAGGGAAAGGAGCCCTTCAACACAAACCTAAGCTAATACACAACATTAGATAACTAAGTTTTCAACTTTCAAAATAACCACATCAAGATAATCAAATGCCTTGAAGCCAACAGAAAATTAGGAAGCACATGAAGATGAAAATGGATATGGTCTAGCTAAATGGCCAAATTAAAATGCTGGAGGAGCACAGAATTTGGAACAACTAATCAAAGATATTCATACACATTTCCTAAATAAATTCAATGATTTGGCTAATCAGTGAAAGGATATCAAGAAGACACTAGAAGAACATAAAGAAAAATTTGAAAGAATAAATATAAAAATAGCAGATTCCAAAGAGATGAAAAATACTATAGACCAAATTAAAAATATACTAGATACACAGCAGCTGATTTGAAGAGGGAGAAGAAAGAGTAAGCAAATTAGAGGACAGGACAACTGAAGTAAAATTCACAAAAGAGCAAATGGCAAAAAAGATGGAAATATTTTAATTGGATCTCAGAGAAATGATGGACAATGTGAAGTGCACAAATATAAGAATCAGTGGTGTCCCAGAAGGAAAAGAGACAAGTAAAGGGCTAGGAAGATTTGTTGAAGTGATAATGGGGGAAAACTTCCCAACCCTTATAAGAGACATAACTATCCAAATGAAAGAAGCCCAATGAACTCCAAATAGAATAAATACAAATAGATGCACTCCAAGATACATACTAACCAGACTGTCAAATGCTGAAGAGTTGCAGGAAGACCTGGAAGCAGCAAGAGAAAAGCAATTCACCACATACAAGGGAAGCCACATAAGACTAAGTTCAGACTACTCAACAGGGACCATGGATGCAAGAAGGCAGTAGTATGATATATTTAAGATCCTGAAAGAGAAGGACTTTCAGCCAAGAATTTTTTATCTAGCAAAGTTGTCCTTCAAAAGTGAAAGAGAGATTAGAATTTTCACAAACAATGTTGAGAGAATTTGCTAACAAGAGATCTGCCCTATAAAAATACTAAAGGGAGTCCTGTCAGCTGAAAAAAAAAAAAAGACAGAAGAAGGAGATCTGAAGGAGTGCAAGAATTGGAGAGTATCAGCAAGGGTAACACAAAGGATAAAAAGAGAGAGAGGGAAAGGAATATATAGATCTGACAAATGAAAACAAAGGATAAGATGGAAGATTCAAGAACTGCCTTTATAGTAATAACTTTGAATGTTAGTGAAATAAGTTCACCAATTGAAAGATACAGATTGGCATAATGAATTAAAAAACTATGATCCATGTATATATTGCTTATAAGAGTCTCATTTTAGACCCAAATATACAAATAGATTGAAAGTGAAAGGATGGAAAAAGATGTTCCATGCAAGCTGTAACCAAAAGAAAGCAGAAGTAACTATACCAATGTCAGACAAACTTTAAATGTAACGATGTCATAAGAGACAATATTAATAAAAGGGACAACTCACCAAGAGAAATAACAATTATAAATGTTTATGCTCCCAATCAAGAACCTCCAAAGTACATTGGCAAAACCGAGAGGAGCAAGAGATGTTTCAATATATGTTTCAATAATAGTGTGAGACTTCAATGCACCACTTTTCTTTATAGATAGAACAACCTTACAGAGGATTAACAAGGAAAACAAAAAATCAATGAATTAAACCTAACAGACATATTTAGATTGTTACACCCCAAAATACCAGGGTATACATTTTTCTCTAGAGCTCATGAAATGTTCTCCAAGAGAGATTATATGTTGGGGTACAAAACAGGTTTCAATAAATTTTAAAAGCTCAAATTACTCAAAGCACTTCCTCTGACCACAATGGAATAAAGCTGGAAAATCAATAACTACCAAAGAACCAGAACTTTCACAAATATATGGAGTTCAAATAACACACATTTAAACAATCAGTGGGTCAAAGAAGAAATTGCAAGAGAAATCAATAACTATCTGGAGATGAATGAAAATGAGAATACAACCTATGGGATGCGGCAAAAATGGTACTGAGAGGGAAATTTATTGCCCTAAATGCCTATATTTAAAACAAAGAAAGAGCAAAAATCGATGACTTAACTGCTCACCTAGAGGAACTAGAGAAAGAATAGCAAATAGAAGAGAAATAAAAAAGTTTAAAGCAGAAATAGGTGGCTTGGAGAACAAAAAAAACAATAAAAAGAATCAATGAAACCAAAAGCTGTTCCTTGAGAAAATCAATATAATCTGTAGACCACTGGCAAGGCTGACAAATTAGAAAGGAAAGAGGATGAAATAAACAAAAGCGGAAATGAGTAGGGTCTCATTATCATGGACCCTGAAGAAATAAAATATATCAGGTATGCTGGTTTGAAAAGATGTATGGACCCTAGAAAAGCCATGTTTTAATCAAAATCTCATTTCATAAAGGCAGAACAATCCCTATTCAATACTGTATGTCTGAAACTGTAATCAGATCATCTCCCTAGAAATGTGATTTAATCGAGTGGTTTTTAAGCTGGATTAGGTGATGACATGTCTCCAACCATTCGGGTGGGTCTTGAGAAGTTTCTGGAGTCCTATAAAAGAGGAAACATTTTGGAGAATGAAGGAGATTCGGAGAGAGCAAAGAATGTTGGAGCACCACGAAGCAGAGAGTCCACGAGCCAGTGCTTTGGAGATGAAGAAGGAAAATGCCTCCTGGGGTGCTTCATGAAACCGGAAGCCAGGAGAGAAAGCTAGTAGATGATGCCGTGTTCATCATGTGCCCTTCCAGATGAGAGAGAAGCCCTGACTGTGTTCACCATGTGCCTTCTCATTTGAGAGAGAGACCCTGAACTTCATCAACCTTCTTGAACCAAGGTATCTTTCCCTGGATGGATACCTTTGATTGGATATTTCTATAGACTTGTTTTAGTTGGGACATTTTCTCGGCCTTAGAACTGTAAGCTAGCAACTCATTAAATTCCTTTTTTTTAAAAGCCATTCCATTTCTGGTATATTGCATTCCAGCAGCTAGCAAACTAGAACAATCAGGAGAGGATATCATGAACAACTGTATGCTGAAAGAACTAGACAGCTTAGATGAAATGGACAAATTCCTAGAAATACATGAACAACCTACGCTGGCTCAAGAAGAACTAGAAGATCTCAACAAACCGATCACAAGTAAAGAGATTCAATCATTCATCAAAAGTCTTCTTACAAAGAAAAGTCCAGGGCCAGATGGTTTCACAGGGGAATTTTACCAAACATTCAAATGAGGAGGAGGAGTTATAGCAGAGAACTTAGGATTTAACAGATGAGTATGACTATTGATTCATTATATTGATATTTCTTTTTAGCTTGCAGTGTTTTTAAGCAGCTAGAAGGAAAATCTAGAAATTGTGGAACTGTAATCCATATCAAACTTTGAAATCTCCTCTATAACTACTTCTTAAAATGTACTTTGAAATTTATTGCTTTTTGTATCTACATTCTATTTCACAATAAAAAATAAAAAATAAATAAATAAAAAAGAGAGAGAGAGGAAAGAACAGCTCTTCTCATCCAAAGGTGCAAACATCAGTATTGCTTGGGTTTGACCAAATGATCTTTATAGATGTTGGTTCTGTACAAATTCCAGTGTTTCCTTGAGATATCCTGTAATTTGTATAATTCTAAAGAATAAATTCTGCATTCCTCTTGGTAAGAAGATAAAAGCAGCTTTTTCTGGTGACCAAGTTCCTGGCATCAACAAACCATAGTTTAAGTTATTCAGGAGACTTTAACTTCAACTCTGTTCATGATGTTTGTTTGTTTTCAATGGTGGAGTTCATTTGCCTCCTTTTCTTTTGAGGTGGGTAAGAGGTCTCACTGGTATGGCCACTAATTCCATTTGTAGGGATTTTCTCTTGGCCCTTTTTTGATTTTACTATAGCAGATCAGATATCATCTTTCCTAGAGAAATGTCCTTCTTTCTCCTTTTTGCATATTATTCCTGATTGGCTTTAGAAGTTCTCTATTTCTCTCTCTCTCTCACTTTCTCCTGATTGGTGTCTATGTCTTTGGGAACCCTGTATTTGGAATACATTCATCCTTTTTATGCCAACCACTGTTATATACAAAGATTTTCATGTCTTTTCCTCTGTGGTGATCTTTCCATAGTTGTTTAATAAAGAAGAGGTCCAAGACAGCTTATCACCTATTCAATTTCCTGGAATTTAGGCTAAGTTTCTGCTTCAGGGTGATTTATAAGTGACTTACCAGCTTCTCGTTCACCAGCCACTCACAATATGCTAACTTTTATTTCAGGATCCTGCATATGCAGCATGCCTGAGTTCATTCACTTATTCAACAAATATTAAGTGGAAACTTAGCATACACGAAATATTGTATTAGGTTTTTGGGATACCCTTACATTCCAATAAGGGTAGACTGAAAATAAGTCCTTTTCAAAAAAATTAAAGTAAGGTTATATGTGTGAGGATACCACCTAAGCAGGGCTAGAAGGCAGCAGGCCCAAGAAGGTTCAGGGCCCTGGCCAGAGTAGCAGCAGCTTGGCAATGTTGGAAGATTAGCTACAAATTGGAGTTTGAGAAATGGGCTTCTCATTGTTGGAAAAGGGAGATAAAAATATGAAAAGGAGTAAGGCTGGGAGGAAATAAATTCTCCGGTGTTGGTTTGGCATTGTAAGTGTTTGTGTGAACACATGGATGTATATATAGAATAAGTTTAATTGTACACACATAAATAAATGTATATGAATGTATGTGCCTGTATATGTATGTGTGCATGTACGTGTATTTTGGCATTGTAGGTATTTGTGTGAACACATGGATATTTATAGAATAAGCTTAACTGTACACACATTAAATAAAGCTATATGAATGTATATGCTTCTATATGTATGTGTACATGTACATATATTTTCTAGTTTGTTCCACTGAATTGCACCGGGAACAGTTATACCCAGTAGCAGTGAGCATATCTTGGTTTTCAAATAGCAGTCTCTAGCTGGAGAAAGGTGGTTTCCAGGACTGGGGCAGGGAAAGTATAAGATGAATTTAGAATACCTTGTTGTATCAGAAAGAAAAGAAATGTTCAAAGAATGGTGGGGACATGGCAAGTAGACAGAAAACATCTTGAAGGGCTCCCACAAGTAAAAAATGGATCAAGTTGATCATCAAAGTAAATAATGATAATTATGGATTATAACTTACTGAATGAAGAAGAAACCCATGAATTCACAATGATATATGTAAGTAAATGAATAAATAAATGAAAGTTAAATGATAAATGTTAGAAGACAATCACTGCAGGCAACCGTCAGAGCAATAATTAATTTAGGCATTAATGAATGATAAAACTAGGGAGTATGGGGAAACCCTAGATACTGTGCCAAATATTAGGGGCACCCAAATCAATAGGCCAGGTCCTTGATCTTGAGGCTTGCTCTTGTGAAGCTTATATATGTAGCAGAAAGGCTTAGCCTACCCATAGGTATGCCTATGAGTCACCTCCAGAGGACCTCTTTTGTTGCTCAGATGCGGTTTTTCTCTCTCTAAACCCAACTTTGCAAGTGAAACCATTGCCCTCCACCCTATGTGGGACATGACATCCAGGGATGAAAGTCTCCCTGGCAGTGTGGGAAATGACTCCTAGGGATGAGCCTGGCTCTGGCACTGAGGGATCAACAATGCCATCCTGACAAAAGAGTGGAAAAGAAGTCTAACAGATAAGGTATCAGTGGCTGAGAGAGTGGCTGAGAGAGTTCCAATAGATTTGAGAGGCTACATTGAAGGTCACTCTTATGCATGCTTCAGTTAGACATTGCTACCTATCATAGCCTGCCAACCCCCAACCAAAACCATTCCTGCCAATCCTAAAGAATACCCAGGGCATTATATAAGATTCTACAAAGTTTACATGTACTAAGGTAACTTTCCAAAGCCTACAACCTCCAGATGGGTCCCTGGACTAAATAAGTCCTGGAATACAGAGGGGCCAGCCCTTCCAGAACATCAACTAGTTCCATCCCCCTATCCCATATTATTGATATCCCCTTCCAACATGACAAAGTTAGAATGGTCATAGCCCATATACCCTAAAGAGTAGGAGAAAAATCAAAGGTGATGATGGAGTTATACAGAGAAGGTCGGGTTTAGCAAATAAATGAGTATGAGTGCTGAATTATTATACTAATATTTCTTTTAGTCTCCAGTACTTTAGAGCATCTAGAAATAAAAACCTAAAATTGTGGAATTGTAACCCATACCAAACTCTTAAATCTGTTCTACAACTGATTGTTGTGATCTACTTTGAAATTTATTGTTTTTATGTATATATATTATTTAAAGAGGAGTAGTGTAACAGAGAAGATAGATGAGTATGACTGTTGAATCATTATATTGTTATTTCTGTTGGTCTCCAGTGTCATGGAGCAGCTAGAAGAAAAAAAACATCATGGAACTATAACCATATCAAACTTTAAAATCTGTTCTATTTTTTACTGTAAAGATACTTGGAAGACATCATCTTAATTCAAGGGATCAAAAACTAATCACCTATTACCTGTAACAATTATAATACCAGTAGTAGGAGAAATTGATATCATGTGCTACCTAACAGAATGCACTGAAAAGAGCACAGTATTCTTGATTTACTGGCCCTAAATACATTATGTGAACATGTGAACCTAATCTGAAGGAAATATCTGACAAATCCAAATTGAGGGGTGTTCTACACAGTGACTTGTTTAAATCTTAAAAAAAATAAGCATGGTCCTTAAAGTCAAGGAAAGGCTGAGGAAGTGGTTATGATTGAAAGAGATAAGAGATACTTAACACCCAAGTGCCAACAGGAGACACCAGATTGGGTTTTGTGCTTTATGGAGACCATTCTTGGAACAATTGGAGAAACTTGAACGAGGCCTCCAGGTGAAAAGTATAGAGAAGTTATTTAGACTATTCTCAAGGTTTTTCTTTTTCTTTTCTTTTTTTTTTGTTAGTATGGAACCCTTTCAAAGTGGCTTCTTGAGATGGGTGATTAGAGAAGAGAGAACATTTAATCTGTGGTTGGAATGATAGGAAACCAGGTATGTGAAGAGCAGGATAAGAGAGTTTTTTTTAAGGCAGAAATGAGCCTAGCCTGATACAGATTTAGAAAGAAGGCCAATGTGAAAGGAGCAGAGCAGGCCAAAGGGAGAATGAAATGGGACAAAATTCAAGGATTTTGTAAGCCAGTACAAACATGCTTTATAAGCAAATAATGAAGCCACTGGAGGTTGTAAATAAGGGGACTGATGTTCTTTGGTTCACATTTTTGAAGATCACTCTGGGTGCAGTGTGGAAAGTGCCTGGGAGGGGAGAATGAGTGAAATTAAAGAGGCTGATTAAAAGACTATAACAGAGATGTGATGACTTAAAGAAGGCCATACTAGTGGGCATGGAGAGGAGTGACAGGATTTGGGATATATTTTGGGGGTAGAATTGATGGAGTTTGTTGATGGATTGGGAGATAAGGGAAAGGGAGAGGATCATGGATGATTTCTTGAGTTTTGACTTGAGCGTTTGGGTGGATACCAAAGGCATTTACTGAAATGGGCTAACCTGAAACAAGAGTAAGTTGGGGGTGGGGATTGGAATTTGCAAGTTCTGTTTTCGCCATATTAAGTTTAATATCTATATTTAATAAGAATCCATCAAACCTATGTAATAGGGAGTTGGATATATGAGTCTGGAGTTGCTGAAAAAAAGGGAAGAGCTGGAGACACAGACTAGTGATCATCATATATGGACATATTTAAAGCCATGAGATTAGAAGAGGTTACCTAGGGAGAGCAACCCAGAGAAGAATGGGGGCTCAAGTCAGAGCCCAGGATTCACCAATGTGTGATTACCAGCGAAGAATCTGAGCTTGTCGAAAAACTAGAAGGGATGGTGTCATGAAAGCTGAGAAATAAAGTGGAGTAGTCATCCAGTCCTTCTGAAAGATCAGTTAAAATTGGAACAGAACAGTGGTCTTTGAATTTGGTAACACAGAAGTCAGCATTTATTCACAAAATTATACCAAGTATCTATTGAATACCAAGTATTATGCTAGGCAAAAGAATAAGAGACAAGTGAAAGACCATTAGAATACAATGCTGTGAGTGCTGTGATAGTGATAACCACAGGGTTCCATGGCATTAGGAGAGTTATGCCTAACCCCCTTTTGGAGGTGGGGAGAAGTAAATGGAGGGCTCCAGGTGTTTATGCTGAAGTTGAGTTTTGATGGGTGAATAAGGTTAAGAAGAAGAGTGGTAAGTTTGATCTAGGCAGAGGTAAACCATGCCCAAAGGCATGGAGGTATGAAAAAGCACTGTGCTTGGAAAGGTACAAGTAGATTAGTTTTTGTGGAATGTGGTGTACATATGGAGAAGCCAAGTAGCCTGAAGCAGGAGAGGTAGCCAGAGATCAGATTAGAACCCTATGTGGAAGGAGAGGACACAAAGCCAATTGCCTTAGGGATGCTAGGGTGGAAGAATGTGCAGGAACACCAGAGCTGACTCTGGCCAAGTCGTTGAAGATCTGCCTGTACATGCTGCGTTTGGCTCTTGCAGATCCTTGCTCAAGGTCATGGGAGGTTGTCCCTGGTTCCAAAGCAGGGAAGTGATCTGATGAACACAGCTGTTAGGATGACTGTAACAGTAGGTGGTAAAATAGTTTGGAGGAGCACCACGCTGTACCAGTGACACATGCATGATATGATGAAGAACTAGATGCAGGTCCAAGCTAGACATACGGAAAAACATCAGTGTAAAAGATTTGTAAGTGTAACATACATCAAACATGTAGGGACTTTCAGGATACAAATATAATCTTAAGAACTTTGTATTGGAGCTGAGGTCTGCGTATCTCTCGTAAAGCATAATAGTCTGTCTTATATTTAATGATAGTAGTAGTTGACTGAGTAGTAGATTCTTTAATTTGGTAATGATGTTGGCACTATTTTCCTATTTTTTAATAGAGGAAGTGAGGCTGAGAGTGATGACTAGACCAGGGTAACACCCTAGAAAATAATAGAGCAAGGCCCTGAACTCATTTCATAACTTCAAGTTCAGTGGATCTTCTTGCTACCAAGAGAGATCCTGGAAAATGTGTCCATCTGAAAGGAAGTATGGTTGAGCCCAATGTGGAGATGAAGCTGTTCGTGCACAATACAGACATCTACCACCAGAGGGTGCTCTTAGCCCAAGAGAAAGTTGGCAATCCTCACAGCCCTTTGAGAACTTTGCTAGGGTGTTTCTTTTCTGAGGTTATTTCTTGAGAAGTTGCAGTATTGAAGAAAATGATCCTAGTAGTCCAAGAGCTGCAAAATGTGGAATGATGATCTGAAGACTTTCACAGCTTGTGTCAGAATGGCAAGATTTGTAGGGAGATGCTTAACTCTCTCTAAAATAATCCTAGATTACTTACACTTGTGGACAGGAAGAGGGAGGAACAGACGGTTGAGAAATGAGAGTTAGTCTTGAGATGATTGAAGATGGAAGAAGTAATTCCCATTGTTCTAATGCAGGGTTGTTTCCATGAGCTGTAGGAGGACTCCTCAGGGATGCTTCTTTGTTGATTTTTAGGTGCTGATTGGTAGATTCTCTCAAAGAGTCATATTTAAGAATTTTATTTTACCCTACTGGGACAAATATTTTTGCAAAATTATGAAGGCAGTGATATTTCTCTTTCTTGTGCACAGATTGTTTCATTGTCAGTATCTTTTTCTTTCCCTCTCATTTCTTCCCTTCCTTTTCCCTTTTCTTTCCTTCCTTTCTGGCTTCCCTCACCCATCAAAGTAATTTCTGCAAAGGATGGAAACTCATTCACCTTAAGGTTAAAAAGCAGATACTGGCTTAAACTGTTACCCTTTCTAGGAGCACATGCATTATAACAGAGATTCAGATCTAAACCAAGGGATTGAAGTTTTAATGACACATAGAACAGTATCCAGTGGGCTTGGTAGAGGAGTTTTCAAAAGACCAGTAGTTCCTCCTTGGAATTACAAAAAGTCATTTTGTTATGAAAAATTCTGTACTTGGACTATATCCTTTAATTATCCCTGGGAATCTCGTAGTAGTGTCAGTTGTTGTCTATTTAGAAGGGAAGCTTGAAAATTGCATAATAATCTTGTATAGGTCATTTTAACAAGTCTTTCTCACTCTCTATTCCTTCCTGCCTTCTTCACTAGCCAACTCTCTTTGACCCTCAGGAGAGTAGCTGGAGCAGAGGGCTTAAGCAATTGAAATGATCCTCTCTGCTTTCACTTCTACTCTGCCAGTTATGACCTTTATGTTTGGTTGGAGCAAAAGTGGGTTCTACCCAGTTAATACTCACGTTCTTGATTCCTGTTAGGACACAGTCTGGGTAGGCAGTTGGCCAGTGAGGGAGTTTCATTACATATACTCCTTTCTATGGCTCCTCTCTTGAAATTCTTCCATAGATTTAAGCTCAAAGAGAAGTTGCCCTAAAATGAAGAAATTTCAGTTCATACCCTAAGGGAAAAAAAGAATATTGTGAATAAGGAGTTAGAGGCCCATGGCAGTCTCCCAAGAAGACAGTAGGTATAGGTCTTAATCCTTTTCAGTAAAAGTTAAGAGAGCTTCTTAGGCTTGGGACTACAGCATGAATGGGATCTGATGTTTACCTAACCAATGGGTTTTTGGCAATGTTTAGTGTGTGGTCTAGTCCTGACAATTTGAATTGGGGATGGGGGAGCATATACTGATCAGATTTCACTTTCCAGTTAGTGCTGTCCTATCTCTCCTCAGCAGTGGTTTCAATAGCAAATCCCAATAAAGTGATGTCTGAGACCACTGAGCTGGGCATAACTGACAGCAAGTACATCTCCATAGCTTATCATGTTACCATTATTAGCTTCATTTCTATAATTATTTCGGGTTTCCCAGTCTTCAGGATTATCTATTAAAACTGAGCCCAAACAGAGAGAAAAGAATCACCTAGGTTTACATCTGGTAGAAAAGCAGAACCAGGACTACAATTCAATTTTTTTTTAACTTTTAGACTGGTGTCTTCCCCCTCAGCTACCCTGTGAATGACACTCTACTGGGGATGAAGGTAAGAGGCAGAAAGGGATGCTAGGAAAGAGGAAATGAACACTTGTAATAGAGGTAGTTAGTGACCCAACTTCATTCACAAGACACGCATCACACCCTACTGCTCCAGGCATCGAAGTAGGAACTGGGGATGCAAAGTGAAATAAGACATGGTTGCTGTTCTCTGGGTACCTCTAATATTGACTGAGACAGGCAAATAAATCAACAATGATGAGGAGTGTAGTGGGTATCGGTCTGCTTTGGAAGGTGGTCTGTGTCCAGATTATTTTGATTGCAAGTGACAGAAAATTTAGTTCAAAACAACTTGGATAAAAGAGAGAATTTATTGATTTCTGGTTTCAAACACAGCTATATTCATGTCTCAAAAACTCTTATCAGTCGTGGTCTCTCTGCTCTTCTTTCTTCCGTGTTGGCATCATTCTCAGGCAGTTTCTCTCCAAAATGGTGACAAACATGGATCAAGTAGCTTCATGTTACATCTCATCAGTTCAGTAACCCTAATGAAAAGAGGGTGTTTTTCTCTCAAGCTGATCATATTACATTGACTTAGATCATAAGCCCATCCTAAATCAACCAGAGGACATAGAATAATCTCTTTGGCCAGGTTTAGGTCAAACATTTACCCTGGTACCAAAGAAATGGATTAGCTCCACTCAAACAATATGGACTGATTATAGAGGGGGATTCCCTATGTTCATGCAGATACAACACAGTTACTAACCCCAGCTAGACAACAGGTAGAAAGGAAGAAGAAGAGGGTGGTTTTCTAAAGAGGTGATATTTGAGTTGAGTCTTCACACTGCCAAAGATACAATTGTGTGAAACCACCAAGTTATGAAAAAGAAGACAGCTTTGGAAGACTGCGAGTAGGGTGAGTGAGACAGGAGATGAGGCCAGAAAGGTGGGCAGCAACCACCTCTGGCAGTGCTTTATAGATCTGCTTTTATCTTGTGCAAACTGTGGGGACCCACTGAATGATTTGGATTTTAATAATATGTCTCTGACATTGAAATGGAGAATGGAGGGAAGGCAAACAAGACTGAATGAAGCATGTGCAGTAAATCAAGCAAGAAGTTCAGTTTTCTAAAGCACCTGCTTCTCTATTTTGCCAAAGACAGACCCTTTGCCTCCGAGCCTCCCTAGGTACAGAAAGTAAAGTGATGGGTCATCTGTAGCCTTACAGTGTCACAGCTATTTCCATCTCCTCATCCACATGAAGCTCATAACCTCTGACAACAATTTGAGTGAAATTGTCTTTTTCTTTGTTGACTGGGCTAAGTACAGGTAGATGGCGAGTGTTGTACTTGCTGCTGTCATGGCGGAGAGGACTCTGATCCTGCATTCTACCGACTATGCTCCAAATTTTGGAGGAGAGAGAGCTCTTGAATACACACTCCCCTGCACCAAATCTCAATGGTAGAGATCATTTGCATGTCTCCCATGTCCACTGTCTTGCCCCTTTTCTCCCACACCATAATATCCGGTATAATTTTTAGTAAATATCTGCTGTCCAGAGGAATGCCATCTAAAAAGCCAGAGTTTAAAGCAGCAAAAGAAGGTCAAAGTATTTGACCATTTCCCTTTAATGTCCTGAATACTGAAGGGACTGAGAAGGTCAGGAAGAAGAGAGTGGTGTAAATGGAGGATGCAAACTCAGAATGCTATTTTTGGTTTAGAAAGAGTTTTTGGTTGAGTTACTAGCTCTTCTCCAAGAGTCAAACAGCTCCAAAATTCCAGAGGAAGCCCCTGGAAAAGGACTTTTTCAGGAGCAATAATTATGTAAATTTCCCCAATGAAATTAAAGTAAGTGTCCATGCGGTGTCCTGTTCTATCTCCCTCCACCCCTGGAGGTTATCCCTCTGATGCAATTTATGGACTGTGATCAACCAAATAATTGCCACAATTTCATAGCTGAAGAATATGCACATGCTTGTTGTTATGGCAACCATCAATAATATTAACAACGCCCTATTTGGTTGTACCAGTGAATGAGACATGTAAGCACAGACAGGAATAGACATTTCAGATGTCAACATGGAACAGCATAAGCACAAGAGTCTGTTTGCTGTTTTTGCCTCCTACCCTTCCCGAGCAGCCATATCTCTCTTGCTTATGCCTGAAACACCCATCCACTTCCCAAAAGGCTCCTACATAGGGGTGATGTAAGGAGTGCAGCAGGAAAGGGGCTACTTTGACCTCTGAAATGAAAAAGCAAATATAATTTACTATGAGTTCAGTGTTCCATGAAACTTGGGGTTCCATGAATGATATTTGTACGTTGTCCACCAATTACGGTCATCATAAAATACATTATCTACAAAACTTGTCCTTTATAAGTATTTACTTTATACACATTAGTGACTTAAATAGTGGATGATTTTAGCTCAAGGGTTAATAGCCATAATAGGCTGGTGATCATTATATTTACTCAGATTTTTTTCTTTTCGTAAAATGTAATAATCAAGCCTACCTTCTAGGCTCTTATGACAATTTAATGAGATCATGTAAACAAAGCTCTTAGCACAGAGCTGACATGTAAGAGTTCAGTAATAAAATCTTATGGGAAGCTTTCTAATATAGTGGCCATGGACCTTGATGTTCTAATCCCAGCTCTTTCATTGTCCACTGTGTATCCTTGGACATGCTTTATAAATTTCTCTCATTCTTGGATGGTTTTCCTCATCTGCCAAGTGGAAAGCTTAATAGTTCCCTCAATATAGTATTGTTGTGAGCATTAAATGATGTTTGTACCAAAGGCATTTATCTCAGTGCATAAGACTCGTATAGCTCTGAATTAGTAGTAGTTATTGCTGATATTACAGGTAGTGTTGGCATTATCACTGTGACTAGCCTGGTGATGTTAAACAATGGTATTCCAGCAAATACTTGGTGGATTTTTTATTTTTATTTTTTTGGTGGGGTTGGGGGGTTGGTGGTGTTATGTGGCTAATGATTATAGTTCTTTTCTGTTGAACTCTGGTAAGTACTGATACTACAAGCCAAGGAATTGCCAATGGATGCCTAAATTGCCTCAGTGACAGACTGGCAGCACTACCTTTTGTTGAATCTTTATCTTTTTTTATAATTTTTATTTCCTTCTTTGAGGAACTTCTTTAAACATTGCTTGCAAGGTGGCTTGCTCTTGATGAATTCAAGTTTTATTTGCCGGAGATAGTCTTTATTTTTCTTTGACTTTTGCAAAAAAATTTTATTAGAGAAATTGTGTATGTTCAGAAAAATTATGCAGAAAGTACAGAGTTCCCATAGACCCCACCCCTTCACACAGTTTTCTCTATTAGTAACACTTTGCATTAGTGTGATACCTTTGCTGCAAATGATGACACAATATTATATAATTAAATGATTAACTACAGCCCGTAGTTTACATTAGGGTGCACTGTCTGTGTTGTATGGTCCTATGGCTTTATGTGTGTTTTTTTTTTTTGTATGCTGTGCTGTGGGGGGGTTACATTTTGTTTTCCTTCCATGTGAATATCCTCTTATCAAGGAACCATTTGTTGACTTTTTTTTTTTTTTTTTTTGGTAGAGTGCCTGGGCTAGGAATTCAACCCAGGTCTCCTATATGGCAGGCAAGGTGTCTACCATTGAACTACCCATGCACCCCCATATTAGGTTTTTAAATTTTTAAAATTCTAATAATCTATATGTAACCTAGTATTTCCCTTTTAATCACATCCAGATATATAATTCAATGGAGTTACTCTATTCGTAATTTTTAGGTTTCTATTTCAAAATCTTGGGTTTACATTTTTTGCAATAAATCAGTTTATAGCACTGTCAGTTCTTATTTTGCATTTTCCTTTCTTATTTTTTCATTCTCTGGGGCCAGAATTATGAGGATAAATTCTCTAGCAGCATTTTAGTACCAGGGTGGTGAAAGAGAAACTCTTTTCCTGACACCATCAAACCATGGTGTTCCCTGATCACGGAGAGAGATCTTTTGCCCTTAATAACCCTTTTAATTCCAACATTCTTTCCTTTGCTCAGTCATCTCCAGACACCTCTTTTTAAGAGGATTCATTGGAAAAGTGATGCCTTTTCGAGGACTTAGCATTTTAGAGATTTTCTTTCCTTTTCATCAAAAAGGAACATTCATTTGCTAGTATGACATTTGCTTGCCTACTTTTCTCATTGTGTCAACAAATGAATTCAATCAATTAATTACTTTCTCAGAGCTCTGCTCAACAACTAGGTTATTGGATTTTTTTTTTAAAAAAAACTAGCAAACTGTGTAATTTTAGAAATGGAACTTCCTGGTTGTCTTAGAGTTACTCCAGGCATAGCCTTACTCTTTGTGTTTGGGGTGAGAGGAACATGGAGCCCTGTGTTTATCATTTATTACCATGCATTTCCTCTGACTGTTTCATCTTCCCAACTACATGTGGAGCTCCTTTTAGAAGACACTTTTTACTAGCTTTCTTCTTCTTCTCTAGAACTGACTTCCATTACCAGGATTGAAGTCCTGTGGCAGTCTTTGTAATAGACAATTTTGTTCCCTCCATGGCCATAGCTGTTATTGCGAGGCATGGACACCAGTGCCAAGTTGAGTCATTCAGAATCTTTCTCCTGGGAAGTTGGAAATCAGAGACTGAGACACCAGTACAATAGGCACAGGACTGCAAAATCTGGGCATGGCTTATGTGTGTACCTCTACTTCAAGATCTCCCTTAAGGCTTTGGTCAAGATGTTGACCAGGTTAATGCTATGACCAAACAGTGAACTTCTCCATAGGATGACATTGTCACTCTAAAGTGTCTTGTTTTTTTCCTAAGGGAGATACAAGGTGAAGTTATTTCACTGTAAACATGGTCCATGATGATGACGATGTGAATAAGTAAATAATTGGCTCAAAGTTTTAACCAGTGGCTAATTTTTTTCTAGAGGTTATCTTGAAGATAAATCTTGCCTCAGGCTTTAAAGGAACTAAGGTGACTTGGAACAGCAGAATAAAACTCAACATGTGGAATACTGTAAATAAAACTTTATTGACTTTAATAGTGTCCAATGCTATATGTAATAAAATTCTACACTGTAGAAACTCAGTGTGTGAAAAAAAAAAAAAAAAAAAAAAAAAAAAAAGATGTTGACCAGGACTGTGGTCCCATCTCAAGGGTTGGCTGAGGTGGGATCCAATTCCACCCTCACTCACATGTTTGTAGAGTAGATTCAGTTCCTCATGGGCTCTTGGACAGAGGGTCTTGTTTCCTTGTAGGCTGCTCTTCACAGGCTTCCCTTAGTTCCTTGCCATGTGTGCCTCTCCATAAGGCAGCTGGTTTGCATCAGAAAATTTTAGAATCAGAGAGAGAAAGTACCACAGATGTTTTTGTAACTTAAATCTTATAGATTACATATTGACAGATCACAGGGGAAGGAGCTTGGGCCCCAACCCCCTCTCTCCCTGCATCAATGGTCCACTTACCCTTGACCCTTTCCCTTCCCCCTCCTCCTTTCCACAATGCATAATGCCTCTTGTCAGATGCTGCCTGGGGCAATGCCCGGGGCAAGAAACCACATCAAAGAATGGTATGACTCTATCAATGAGGAGCAAACAGGTCAGGACTGGCACAAAAAGAAGGAAGCAAGAATACTAGTCAAAGGCAATCAGAACAGTTGCCAAATGCAGAATTCAAGACCAATAAGGGACAGCAAACTTCAGAGTATAAAAGGAGAAACACATTACAATGCAGGTGGACATTTTCATCAGGCTCTTGAAGAAAATGCTCCTTCCCCCTTTCCCCCTCCTCTTTCCCCTCCCTCCTTTATAATAAACCCCTTTCAACCTCTGCTCACTGCAAAGTTATGAGTGTTGGACCAAACCCCTCAATTTGTTCTAACACATATCATCATTAGAAGCAAGTGACTAGGTCCAGCCCATACTCAAGAGTAGGGGATTACACACAGATGTGACTATCAGGAGGCAGAGATCATTGGAGGCCATTTTAGAAACTGCTTAGCACAGTATGCCCTGACATGCATACAGGAATTCTCATATTCTCATAATATTCTCATATTACTCAAGCCCATCCAGTAACATGAAAACCCAGCATGAAAGTCCAGAATCTCATTTTCTAAACCTACACCTTGGGTGTAGGTTCTAAACCTACACCTTGGGTGTAGGTTCTTAAGTACAGTTCTTTGAGTACAGTTCCTTTCAATTTTTAGACTAGAGAGACAAGTTATTTGCCTTCAATATTCACAATATGCAGTGGTGGAACAGGCACAGAATAATTGTTGTGGACATTCCTGTTCAAAGAGGTGAGAAGGGAATGAGAGGCACAAAGGAGTCACTAGTTCATAGCAATCGTGAAATCCAGAAGAGCACATATTGGAAATTCCTTGAGTATGTCTCAAGGCCTGGCAATAAGTCTCCATGGCTCTTGAATCTATTCTCTGTGTTCTTGGTTCCACCCTCTGAGTCATCCTTTTTTTTTTTTTTAATGAAAGGTAGCGATTGTTTTCAGCTGAGTAGTTTTCTCAGACTGCTTCCTGTCAGTAAAAGTTTGGGGATCAATCTGCCTCTTTTCATTTTGTGCTGTCTTTGTTTCTTCCAGTCCAAGTTGGCAGTATTTCTGCTGATATAATTCTCTCAAAACCTTTATGGGCCTCCTGTGAATCTCATTGGAGTTCACTCCATTTGACAGAATCCATATCCATAACAAAAGCCTTTCTCCACATGTGGCCCCTTCTGAAATGGTTGAGGGATAATGCTTATAAGCTTCCCAGAAGCCCTATCATTTAAGAGAATCTGTGAGGTACACCTTAAACTCTTTAAGGCAGCTTTTGTGCAACTAAATAGTACTCTGAAGTACCATCTTTGTTTTTTCTAAGATCCTAACAAAAGATTTTACAGGGATCCTAAGCTTCATCTTTTACCACTGTTCTGCTGGCAGTGCCCTTTATTTTCTCTTGGAGGCTGTTTCTTAATTTTACATGATTTACCATCTGGAGAAGCTGAGAATTTTCAAAACCATCAAGTCTTGGTTTCTTTTTATTTAACAATCCTCTCCATTTGTCTTTCTCCTCTTCCATTTTACTATCAACATTAAGAAGAAACTAGATGGCAGCTTCAACATTCTGCTTGGAAATCACCTTAGCTGGATCACCACTTTATTAAGAACATTTTCTGCTATCCACATAACTGTAAATGACAGTGTTGCACAGTTTTCTGCCTCCACCTAATAAGGATCCTCCTCCTTCCAGTTTCTAATAACTTGTTCCTAACTTCTTTTTGAACCCTCACCAGTAGCATCTTCAAGGTCCAGATTTCTACTAAAAATCTGTTCAGGGAAATGTAAGCTTTCTTCAACACGCTCTTAAAAATCCTTCCTGCCTCCATCCGTTACCTGTTTTCCAAAGCCACTTACATATTTTTACATATTTGTATGGTACCAAAATCTGTACTCCTTATCTATTGTTTCCTAACTAATTACCCTATAACACAATAAAATAGTTTGGCTACAGATGTGAGGGCCTAGAATTATCAATCAGATTCCATTGGTTCATATGTCTGTCCTTGTGCAAGTGCTATGTGTTTTGATCACTCTAGCTTTAATAAGCCTTAAAGTAAGGAAATGTGAGTCCTCCAACTTTGTTCTTTTTGTTCAAGATGGTTTTGGCTATTCAGGGTGCCTTACCCTTCCAACTAAATTTGATAATTGGCTTTTCCATTTCTGTAAAGTAGGTTTTTGGAATTTTGATTGAGATTTTATTGAATCTGTAAATCATTTTGGGTAGGATGGACATCTTAACAATATTCAGTATTCCAACTCATGAGCATGGAATGTCCTTCCACTTATTTAGATCTTTGATTTGTTTTAGCAATGTTTTGTAGTTTTCTTCATATAAGTTCTTTGTATCCTTGGTTAACTTTATTCCTAGATACTTGATACTTTTAGTTGCTGTTTTAAATGTTATTTTTTCTTGATTTCTTCCTCAGTTTACTCATTACTAGTAGGTAGAAACACTACTGATTTTTATGCACTGATTTTATACCCTGCCACTTTGCTGAACTCATTTGTTAGCTCTAGTAGCTTTGCTGTAGATTTTTTGGGACTTTCTCTATATAGGATCATGTCATCTACAAATAGTGAAAGTTTTACTCCTTATTGTCCAATTTAGATGCCTTTTATTTATCTTTCTTGCCTAACTTTTCTGGCTAGAACTTCAAGCACAATGTTTAATAATAGTGGTGACAGTGGGCATCCTTGTCTTTCAGTCTTTCACCAGTGAGCATGATGTTAGGGTTTTTGTATATGCCCTTTAATCATGTTGAGCAAATTTCCTTCTATTCCTATTTTTCTAAGGGTTTTTATCGAGATGGGGTGCTGGATTTCATCAGATGCCTTTTCTGCATCAGTTGAGATGATCATGTATTTTTCCTCTTCATTTTGTTAATGTGGTATATTACAGTAATTGACTTTCTTAAGCTGAACCACCCTTGTGTACTTGGAATAAAATGCAATTTATCATGTTGTATAATTCTTTTAATGTGCTGTTGGATTCAGTTTGCTAGAATTTTGTTGAGGATTTTTGCTTCTATCTTCATAAGAGAAATTGGTCTCTAATTTTCTTTCATTATCTGATTTTAATATTAGGGTGATTTTGGCCTTATAAAATGAGTTAGGTAGTGTTTCCTCCTGTTCAATTTCTTTGAAGAGTGGAATTGGTCTTAATTTTCTTGGAATCTTTGGTAGAATATTCAGTTTCTTTACTTATAATTTATCTGTTGACATCTGTTTTTTTTTTTTTTTTTTAACATGGGCAGGCACCGGGAAATGAACCCGGGTCCTCTGGCATGGCAGGCAAGCGTTCTTGCCGCTGAGCCACCGTGGCCCGCCCGACATCTGTTTTTTTACAATCAGTGTAGGTTGCTTTTGTGTTTCTAGGAATTTGTCCATTTTGTCTAGGTTGTCTAATTTGTTGGCATAGAGTTGTTCACAGTATCCTCTTATGATCCTTTCTATTTCTGTGGAATCAGTTTGCAATGTCCCCTTTCTCATTTCTGATTTTGTTTATTTGCATCTTTTCTGTTTTTCTTTGCCAGTGTAGCTAAGGGTTTGTTAATTTTATTGATCCTCTCAAAGAACCAACTTTCTTTGAGTTTTTAATGCTATTTTATAATTATTCAATTTATTTCCGCTTTAGTTTTTATTGTTCCTTTCCTTCTGCTTGCTGTGGGTTTAATTTGCCTTTCTTTTTCTAGTTTTCATGGTGTGCCATTGGGTCTTAGATTTTAGCTATTTTTTTTTTTTAAATATAAGCGTTTGGACTATAAATTTTCCTTTCAACACTGCCTCCACTGCATCACATATGTTTTAGTAAGTTGTGCTCCCCTTTTCATTTGTCTTTATATGTTTACTCTTTTCTCTTGATATTTCTTTTTGACCCACTGATTTTTTAGGAGTATGTTATTTAACATCCAAAGACTTGCAGATTTTCCAGTTCCTATCTGTAAGTGCTTTCCATCTTCATCCCATTATGGTCAGAGAAATGCTTTGTATAATTTCAGTTATGCAAAATTATATATTTTAAGACTTGTTTTGCAACCCAAAATGTGCTTCATCCTGGAGAACAATCCCTGTGTACTTGAGAAAAATGTATATCCTGCTGTTTGTGGGAGCAATGTTTTGTATATATCTGTTAGATATAGTTCATTTATCATTTTATTCAAATTCTCTACTTCATCCTTTATCATCTATCTAGATGTTCTTACTGATGTGGGTGGTGCGTTGAAGTCTTCAACTATTATTGCAGAGACGTCTGTTTCTTCCTTTGAGTTAGTCAGTTTTTGCTTCATGTATTTTGGGGCACTCTGGTTAGGTACATAAATTTTGTGGCTGTTATTCTTCTTGGTGGATTGACCCTTTTATTTTTAAATATTGACCTCCTTTATCTCTTATAAAAAGTTTTGCATTTAAAGTCTACTTTGTCTGATACTAATATAGCTACTCCATCTCTTTTTTGGTACTGTTTGGAATATCTTTTTCCATCATTTCATTTTTGATTTATTTGTATCTTTGTGTCTAAGGTGAAGCTCTTGCAAATGACATATAGTTCTATCAGGCTTTTTAATATTCTGCCAGTCTGTGTCTTTTGGGATTTGGGAGTTAACATTCAATGTTTTTACTATAAAGGCAGTACTTACTTCAGCCATTTTGTCCTTTAATTTTTATATGACATACCTTTTTTATTTCTTTCTTTATTACTACCTTCTTTTCTAGTTGATCTTTTCTGAGGCATCTGACTGATCCCTTTCTCTCTTTTTTTGTTTCCATATATTTATTTTTTCAACTTCCAGCACCTTTTATTTTTCCTAGAATCTAGATATAATAAACTCATCTACTCAATTATTAATATAGACATAACTACACAAAAGTATTCTATATTCAACGCATGGCCTTTATTACAGAAGTTGGCACAAGGAAGCTTATAAACATTACAAATTACTCTCTGCTTTTCCATACTAACCAAGGTGGCAACCAACAAACTACTGTATTTTAGTAAGTACTTAATACAGCTTAAATCATGACTCCTCTCCTTATAGGTGAAACAAACAAACAAACCCTTAATTTCTGTCCTAACAAAACTTCACCCTAAACTATCAAATTTCAGCAGATGGAACACGAGAAATAGGTTGAGTCTTTTTCCTAAGCAATTCAAGGCTGACCTTTCAAAAGAAGACACAGGTTTCTTATTAAACTTTATTTTAATGGGTCTCAAAATTCTGTGACAGATTTTTGGTCATTGTTTCCACTTAAAAAGTAATGATTTTAAAAACTAATAACTTAAAACTGCCACAGGAAAACAAATGGCCCTCAAACCATTCTTTTCCTTCTGAAGGTTTTACAATGCATTGCTATCATTAATCAGTCTTTTACTATTAAACTTAAATGGCCAATTGAGACAAAAGGTTTTGAGATCATTCTTCTACCTCTGATTAAGACTGGGGTGGCATTGTCATTTAGCTTTCTGAGCTTTCTGGGCAGACCTGGGACCTTGCCAGCTCCAGCAGCCTTCTTGTCCACTGCCTTGATGACACACACAGTTGTTGCCATTGCATCACCAGATTTCAGGAGTTTGGGACCATCTTCCAGCCTCTTGCCAGAATGGCAATCAATCTTCTTCAGCGTGGCAAACTTGCTAACAATGTTAGCTGTGTGATAATCTGGCACAGGTGCATAGCCAGCACTGATTTGGTCTGGATGGTTCAGGATAATCACCTGAGCAGTGAAGCCAGCTGCTTCCATTGGTGGGTCATTTTTGCTGTCACCAGTCACTTTGCCACAGCGAACATCTTTTACAGACATATTCTTGACATTGAAGTCTGTATTGTCCCCATAAAGAGCTTCACTCAAAGCTTCATGGTGCATTTCAACAGACTTTACTTCAGTTGTAATATTGACTTGAGCAAAGGTGACACTATGCCTGGTTTGAGAACACCATCCTCCACTCTGCCCACAGGCACAGTACCTTTACTACGGTTCTAGTTTGCTAGCTACCAGAATGCAATATACCGGAAATGGAATGGCTTTTAAAAGGGGAATTTGATAAGTTGCTAGTTTACAGTTCTAAGGCCGAGAAAGTATCCCAATTAAAACAAGTCTAAAAAAATGTCCAATCTAAGGCATCCAGGGAAAGATATTTTGGTTCAAGAAGCTGATGAAGTTCAGGGTTTCTCTCTCAAGTGGAAGGGCACATGGTGAACACAGAGTTTCTCTCTCATCTGGAAAGGCACATGGCAAACACGGCATCACCTGCTAGCTTCTTTTCCTGGCTTCTTGTTTCATGAACCTCCCTGGGAGGCATTTTCCTTCTTCATCTCCAAAGGTCGCTGGCTTGTGGGCTCTCTGCTTCTCATGGCTATGTCATTCTTCTCTGCTCTCTCTGAATCTCTTATTCTCCAAAATGTTTCCTCTTTTATAGGACTTCAGAAACTAATCAAGACCCACCCAAATGGGTGGAGACATGTCATCACCTAATCCAGTTTAACAACCACTCTCAATTACATCACATCTCCAGGGAGATGATCTAATTACAGTTTTAAACATACAATGCTGAATAGGGATTAGAAGAAATGGCTTTACAAAATGGGATTAGGATTAAAACATGGCTTTTCTAGGGGACATGCATCCTTTCAAAATCATCCTTTCAGCACAACTACCAATTTTGTAGACATCCTGAAGAAGCAGATGCAAGAGCTTGTCAGTTGGACAAGTAGGTGGCAGGATGCAATCCAGAGCTTTAAACAGTGTGGTTCCACTGGCATTGCCCTCCTCACAGATGACTTTCCATTCTTGAACCAAGTCATGTTATCACTTGACTCCAGCATCTTGTTACCATTCCAACCAGAAATTGGCACAAATGCTACTGTGTCAGGTTTGTAGCCAATTTTTTTTAATGTAGGTGCTGACTTCCTCAATGATTTCCTCATATCTCTTCTGACCATAAGGTGGTTCGGTGGAATCCATTTTGCTAACATCAACTATTAGTTGTTTCACATCCAGTGTGTAAGCAGGAAGGGCATGCTCTCAGGTCTGCCTATTCTTGCATATACCAGCTTCAAATTCACCAACACCAGCAGCAACCATCAGGACAGCACAATCAACCTGAGATGTGACTGTAATCATATTTTTAGTAAAATCTAAAATTTTACTAAAATTTATTAAAATGTGTTCTGGGGCATCAGTGATGGTCACCTAATACCAGCTGGTCTCAAATTTCTTCAGGAAAATATCAATGGTGATACCATGCTCCCATTCAGCTTTTAGTTTGTCCAAGACCCAGACATACTTGATGGAACCTTTTTCCATCTCAGCAGCCTCCTTGTCAAATTTTTGAATGGTTGTTTTGTCGAGCCCACCACATTTGTATATTAGATGGCCAGTCATGGTGGTCTCCAAATCTATGTGTTTAATAATGACAATGTTGATATGAGTCTTTTCTTCCTTTCCCATTTTGACTGAAGATACAGTGATAATTTTAACGACCCATGTGTTCTGGTGGCAAAACCGTTGCAGAAAGCTGTTTCTGTATGTTTTTGAAATACTCTCTTTATGGTTACCTTGAGGTTAATATTACATAATCTACATAATCTATAAACTACTAATTTGAAAAGATACCAATTTGCCTTCAACAGTGTACATGTTCTCTGTGCCCATATTCCTCCCTTTTCCCTTTTATGTTGTTTTGTCTCATTACATTTATCTCTTTACATTTAGCCATGTCCATTATCAGGAAATATGCCTTTTTCTTGTTCAATCGCATTTTGATTCTTATAGGAGTTAAGTAGTACAGTTATATATTGAGGATGCAGTACTATTGAGTTTTGAATTTACACTTTTGGTTACTGTATTAGTTAGGGTTCTCTAGAGAAACAGAATCAACAGGGAACACTTGCAAATATAAAATTTATAAAAGTATCTCACGTGACCGCAAGAATGCAGAGTCCAAAATCCACAGGGCAGGCTGCGAAGCCGACGACTCCGATGGAGGGTCTGGATGAACTCCACAGGAGAGGCTCACCAGCCGAAGCAGGAA
>PVIY010015201.1:6529-22317 GCA_004026745.1 Myrmecophaga tridactyla | reverse complement strand
TACCTTTACTGAAAATCTTAATTCCTTCATACTACTCCAAGCCACTGTCTCCTGTCAATTCCTTTCAACTTGCAAAACTCCCTTTAGTAATTCTTATAAGATGGGATTTTGTTGACAAACTCTCCATTTCTGTTTATCTGTGAATATTTTATGCTCTTCCTCATTTTTGAAGGATACTTTTAACAGATAAAGAATTTTTGGCTGACAGTTTTTTTCTTTTATTACCTTCAATATATTATGTCATTGCCTTCTGGCCTCCATGGTTTCTGATAAGAAAATGGCACTTAGTCTTATTATGGATCACTTATGTGTGATGAATTGCTTTTTTTCTCGCTGCTTTCCAAATTCTCTCTTTATCTTTGTCATTTGATACTGTGATTATATGTGTCTTGGAGTAGGTCTACCAGGGTGTATTCTGTTTGAATTCCAAACAGAATAAAGTTGCACTTCTTAGACATATATATTTATGTTTTTCATAAAAGTTGGGAAATTTTCAGACAATATTTTCTCAATATCCATTCTGCCCCTTTTCCCTTCTTTTCTCCTTCTGGGATACCCATGATACATATGTTTAGAAGCTTCATGCTGTCACTCAAACCCCTGAGATGCTGATCAATTTGTTCTATAATTTTCTTTATCAGCTTTTCTAATGGTATGATTTTGATTGTCCTGCCTTCTAATTCACTGATTTTTTCTTCTGCCTATTCAAATCTGTCACATGCCTCTAGTGAATTTTTATTTTATTTTATTTTTTATTTTTGCATGGTCAGGCACCAGGAATCGAACCCAGGTCTCTGGCACAGCAGGCAAGAACTCTTCTTGCTAAGCCACCATGGCCTGCCCCCTCCAGTGTATTTTTAATTTCCATTATTATGCTTGTCAATCCCATAGTTTGTTATTTTTTTTAAGACTTTGAAATTCTTTTTTATGTTTACATATTGTCTTGTTAATATCTGTTATCTATATATCCATATTTTCCTTTATCTTCTTGAATTGATTTAGGAGATTTGTTTGAACTTCTTTGATTTTTTTATTCTAAACTCTGTGTCTTCTCTGAAATTTTATTTTTTTCTCTTTACTGAATCATATATTTCTGTTTCTTAATTTGGCTTGTAATTTTTTGCTAATATTGGACATACGATTATTTTGATGTTAATTAATCTGAAGTTCAGTTTCTCCCTCTGATCTAGCATTTTATTGTTGATTGGCTTATTGTAAAGTTTCTTCTTTGACTCTTGGTCTAACTTATTCAGACACTTAGAATACCACATATTTAACTGCTCAGATTTTCTAAGCTCTTCTTCATCTGTTTCCTGCTCTGGATATACATTACAATTTTTTGAGATTGTACTTTTTGTGCAACTGTTTCACTTCCAGGAGAAAGCTTTCTTTCCTCTATTCCTTCTTTGGAAATCTTGATCTGTTCTGTTTATTGTTATGCAGAATATCCTCCCTAGCTCCTATGATTTGTTTAAATTGTTTCCTTCACATATTGTCCCCTCTTATTTACACTTTTCAGTATGGGACCTGTCCTGTCTTACAGCATCTCAGCTCGCTCCTACCATCTTTTTTTTTTTTTTTTTTTTTTCTGTGAGGACTTTGTGCTCTGGTTTCTTCACTGTTAGGGCAACCCATCCCAGAGACCCAGATGGGGCCAATTCAGAAAGGCGGATCAATCCAGAAAGATCCATTTTGTGTTTTGGTGTTTGTTCTAGTTTGCTAGCTGCCAGAATGCAATATACCAGAAATGAAATGGCTTTTAAAAAGGGGAATTTAATAGGTTGTAGTTTACAGTTCTAAGGCTGAGAAAATGTCCCAATTAAAACAAGTCTATAGAAATGTCCAATCTAAGGCATCCAGGGAAAGATACCTTGGTTCAAGAAGGCCGATGAAGTTCAGGGTTTCTCTTTCAAGTGAGAAGGCACATGGCGAACATGGTTGGTATTTCTCTCTCATCTGGAAAGGCATCATCTGCTAGCTTTCTCTCCTGACTTCCCTTCACGAAGCTCCCCAGGAGGTGTTTTCCTTCTTCATTTCCAAAGGTTGCTGGCTAGTGGACTCTGCCTCTCATGACTATGTCATTCTGCTCTCTCCAAATCTCTTGCTTTCTCCAAAATGTTTCCTCTTTTATAGGATTCCAGTAAACTAGTCAAGACCCACCTAATCCAGCTAACAACCACTCTTGATTAAGCCGCATCTCCAGGGAGATGATCTAATTACAGATTCAAACATACAGTACTAAAAAGGGATTAGAAGAAACAGCTGCCTTTCACAAAGTGGGATTAGGATTAAAACATGGCTTTTCTAGGGTTATGTACATCCTTTCAAACCAGCACAGTGTTACAGTGAATAAAGACTGGATTGATTGTGCATATTTCTTGCTGCTAGTGCTGCCACGTTCTCTCTCTCTCTTTCTCTTTCCACTGGGGGCTTTTTGTATGCAGCCCAACTCAGTGGCTTGTGTTCTGTTCCAGGTCTCTATAGACTTGGGTCCCTGTGCCTGTACATGCATGGGTTTCTAACTCACTGCTGTGAGTCACACTATAGTCTGCATCTGTGATAGGAGGGGCCTGAGCTGTGCCACTTCTGCATGACTCTCAAGCTGCATGGGGACTGAGTGAGGAGGAGGGTTCTGGACTGGCAGGTCTGGAATTATAGACTTCTACCTGACCTTTTTCTTCAGTTCAGCTTTTGTAGCTTCCTTCTCTAGTCTTTGTCATCCTTCAGCATTCTAATAAAGTGGGATTTGTCTTTTTATTTGTTGATTCTGTGCAAAGACTTGTCCAGGGGATGTCTTTTGTCACCATGTGATGACATCACTCACTGTTATGACTCTTGATATTCAGTTCCTAATTACAGCCCTCATGAGACCCAGCTGCATTCCTTGCTCTTGGCTTCCATATTATATCCCTATTTATCTACCCAATAAAATCTCCTTCTTCTTAGGATAGCTTGAGTGACTTCTGTTACTTGATTGGACAGACTTGTATTTCAACATCACATGTCTAGATATATAGAACATTCTTAAGCTATGTTGGCTGAGCTAATTAAAAAAAATTGTTGATCTTTTCTAGAATGTTCTGTGTGGGACTATGTTGTCATTTTAAACATAAAACACCACCATTAAGAATACCTCCTATTTCAGTGTTTTGTGTCAACTGTAACTTCAAAGGGTTAGGAATTCATACAGACTGAAGGATTTGGCCAGGGCCTAGTGGTGCACGCTGTTGATTGTATCTGTTTTTATTCAGCTTTATAATATTTGTATGAGGAGGAGCCCTCACTGCCATAGGCATTCACATTCCAGGCATAGACAGTAGTACTGAGAGAGATGCCGAATCTATAATAACTGGGGAAGGCAATTGAAAGTTGCCCACAATGCATTCCTTGCTCCAAATAGTCTGAGGTAGAGCTTTGTCATTAGTATTAACTTGGCCCAGTGCATTTAAAAGTTTTGTTCTTTCATTTTTTTTTTTTTTTTACCACTATCCTCTTGCAAAGAACTTCACTGTGTGGTAATTGTGGATGGAATGAAGTGTACAGAATCCCATGTTTTGGCAAAATGCGAAAATTCCTTTGAGGACAACTGTGGTTCATCATCAGAGATAATCCTTTCAGGAATTCCATGTCTGGCAAGTATGGCCTTCAATTTGTGGGCTCTTGTGGTAAATTGGTATTGTTCAGGCTTTCCAACCCTGAGATTTTTGTTGTAGTTAACTTCTCTAATGATATAGTCTCTGTTTCTTTTTCTTCCGTATTAACATATTGGTGCCAATGTTCTGCCGTGATCTAGTTGTGGTGGTTGGGATATCATTAACTTTTAGAAGTATGCCATACACCTTTCAAGTGAGATAGGACATTTGCTGATGAGTCAGCATATTTACCAATGAAAGTACTGAAACGAACAAGTAAACTGCTGATGGCATTTAACGTGCTTACTGGGACCATGAAGAATTTGAGAATTTCAGGAGGCCGTGGAGATTATCCTGTTCACAGTCCTCACTTCAGTATCAGTCTTAACAGAGCCAGGGCTTGAACCAGGTTCTTGATCCCCTCTCCCTCCTCCTCCCTCTCCTTCCCTTCCCCTTTTCCCCCCTCCTTCCCTCTCACTCCACCCTTCCTCCCCCATCTCCATTTATCATGTTATTTTAAAAACTATTTCTAGTCTCATTGTTAAATACATTTTATGCAGGTAAGATAAAAGTAGCTTAACTCTTCAATGAATATTTTATGTCTTTTTCTCTTTATTTCTACTAATATTGTATGCCTAGGAAATTTCCAAAGATAGTAAACTCCTACTTACCTGGGAGCTGAATGTAACTCAATGTCCCCAAGTTTCATAGATTCTCCAATCTTTGGATTTCTTTAACATCCAAATGACAATAATTGGCTCTCCCAAGTTATGTGGCCAATTATTTTCCAAAGATTTTCTGAGACTGCTTAATTTGGAATGGAAAGGATAGAATATAGCATATTTACTTATTGCTTTATCCCACAATGCATACACAACAATCTGAGAATAATAATTCAATTGTCACCACCAATATGATTACTGAAAACAATCTGGATTGTATTTTTGAAGTTTCTTTGTTTTTTTTCTCTGTGTATGCTTATTTGACCAGAAGGATACAAATTTAGGTTCTTTAGTTTCATTTTATTATTAATTTTTAGGGATGATTTATTATATTTAATTTTTTGCAAGTATGTATTTACATGGCTCCAAATTTAAATTGATAAAACAAGATAAAGAGAAGTCTTGTTAATCCCTGTCCATTTAAAATATTCTTCACTCTACTCATAGATAATTATTTTAAAAGTTATTATTTTTTCTTCCAGTATTTGTTTTTTAGAAAAATATTTTATAAAAATAGTCTTTTATATTAATAGACTTTGTGGTATATTTTAATTTCTGTTTTTATAGTAGACATATATTTTTGGTATTTCAAATGATTTGCAGTTTTTGTAATTATCTGTGAACAAAGAACATTTTATTTCTTTTTTTCCAATCTGGATGTTCAATATCTTTTTTTTGTTAAATTGTAGTGACTAGATCTTGGTACAGTGTTCAGTAGAAGTAGTAAATGTCCAACCTTGTCTAGTTCACTAAAACATTTAGTCTTTCACCAGTAGAGATTATGGTAGCTGCAGGGTTTTCATAGATGCCTTTTATCAGGCTGAGAAAAATTCCCTTCTGTATTAGCTAGGGTTCTCTAGAGAGACAGAATCAGCAGGAGATATTCATAGATATAAAATTTATAAGAAGTATCTCACATAACCATGGGAATGTAGAGTCCAAGATCAGTAGGGCAGGCTGCAAGCTGGCAACTCCAGTGACGGTCCTCAGTGAACTCTCAGGAGAGGCTGGCTGGACAACCGTGGGAATGGAAGAGTTCAAAATCTGCATGGAAGGCTGTGAAGCCAGTGACTCTGATGAAGAGTCTGGATGAACTCCACAGGAGAGGCTCACTGGCTGAAGCAGGAAAAGTGACTGTCTTTTCTAAATTCTCCTCAAAAGCCGTCCGGTGTTTAGATTAAGCATCACTCATTGCAGAAGACACTCCCCTTAGCTGATTACAATGCAATCAGCTGTGAATGCAGCCAATGTAATCATGATTTAAGTCCATGAAATGTCCCCATAACAGCATACAGGCCAGCACTTGCCTGACCAGACAACTGGGCACCACCACCTGGCCAAATTGACCTTGACATGAACCTGACCATGACACTTTCTAATCCTAGTTTGGTTAGAATTTTATCAGGAATGGCATAGGATTTTGTCAAATACTTTTTTCTGTTTCTATTGTGCTGATCATATTTATAATTTTAGTTTGTTAATATGGTGAATTACATTATTTGATTTTCAAATGTTGAATCAACCTTGCATTCCTGGGTCTGTAATATCCTTTTTATATATTGCGAGATTCAATTTGTTAAAATTTTGTTTAGAATTTGGGTATCTGTGATCATGGTAGATATCTATCTACAATTTACTTTTCTTGTAATGTCTGTCTAATTTTGAAATCAGAGTGATCTGGGCCTCATAAAATAAGTTGAGATGTATATCCAACTATATAGCCAACAATTTTCTGGAAGAGTTTGTATAAGAAGGTTGATCTTCTTTCTTCCTTAAATATTTGGTAGAATTTATTAGTGAAGCCATGTAGACCTGGAGTTTTCTTTGTAGAAAGGCTTTGAATTGCAAATTCACTTTTAAAAATTGAATTATTCAGATTTATTTCTTCTTGAGTGAAATTTTGAATATGTGACCATTTCATCTAGGCTGTCAAATTTTGGGCATAAATTTGGTCATAATGTTTACTATTACCTTTTTAATATCTGTAGATTCCCTTTTATTTCTGATATTGACAATGCACTTTCTCTTTTTTCTTCCTGATAAATCTGGCTAGCAATTTAACAATTTTATTTGTCTTCTCAAATTGCACTTAGTTATAATCAATTTTCTCTATTGTTTTCCTCCTATTTTATTATTTGTGAATCTTTATTATTTATTTTGCACACGAAAGGTTCAATTTACTCTTCTTTTACTAGTTCTTTAAGTTGAAGACTGAAGTAATTTATTTGAAAACTTTTTTATTTTCTATTAAAGCCATTTTTTACTATAAATTTCCTTTTAAGCCTAACCTCTATCTCATGCTTTACCTCTACTTCTACCTCTATGAATTTTAGATTGTTATTTTTTTTTACTATCATATAGTTCAAGAAATTTTTAAATTGCCATTTGATTTCTTTTTTGACTCATAGGTGATTTATAGAGTTTTGTTTTTATTTTTAATTTAATTTCATTCTCATTTGAGAAGATACATGATATGGTTTGAAGTCTTTTGAATTCTTTGAGAATGTCTTAATAGTTCAGAAAATGATCTATCTAAGTAATCTTTCATGTGCACTTGAAAAGAACTTGCTTTCCATTGTTGGGTGAAATATTTTCTAAATTTCAATTTAGCTTAGTTTAGTGTCATTTAAGTCTCCTATATACTGGTTGATTTTCTGTCTACTTGTCATAGCAATTTTTAAGAGAGAAGTGATGAAATTTCCTATTATAATTGTGAATTTGACTTTTTTCCTTGCAGTTATATCAGTTTCACTTTTATTTTAAAGTTCTGCTTTTGAGCATGTGAACATTTAGTATCATTGCATCCTTTGATGAATTATCTCTTTATTTTTATGAAATGATCTCCTTTTCCCCTGGTAATGCTCTTTACCATGAATTCCATATTTTCTGATATTGATATAGCCATTCCTGCTTTCTTTTGCTTAACATTATCATGGTATATTGATTTTTTCCATCTATCCTTTTACTGTCAATCTGTGGGTATCTTTATATTTAAAATGGGTGTCTTATGGGCAGAAAATATTTAGGTTTTGCTTTTTTAACCAATTGATATCTTCCTTTAAATTGGGGTATTTGAACTATGTGCAAGTGTTGTGATAATTGAGGTGGTTGAGTTTAAGCCTACCATTGTGATATTTATTTTCTATTTGTTCTACCTGTTTTTTCCTCTTTTTCTGCCATTTTTTAAATTGATTACTTTTTTATGATTCCATTTAATCCTCTTTGGCAGTTTCTTATCCATCATTCTTTGTTTTCTTTTCTTTCTTTTTTGTTTTTGAGATTATTTTAGAAATATGATATACATTTAAAATTATAACCGCCTACCTTCAGTTTTATAGCAGTTTATGTATAGTATAAGAACCCTACAACATTATCATTCAGTTTCTCCCCTCTCAGTCTTTTTGCTATTGTTTTCATAGGTTAATTCTACATCTGTTATAAACCCCAAAGTGCATGGTATTATTATTTATTTAAATATTTAATGATACTTTAAAGAAATTTAAATAAGGAGAAAGGTAGACTTATATCTAACTCACATAATTACCATTTCCAGTGCCCTATTTCCTTTGTAGTGCCATATTTCTGGCAGGTATAATTTCTTTTCTGCCTGAAAGACTTTTAAAAATATTTCTTGTGGTGCACTCTGTTGGTGATGAATTCTTTCAGCTTTATTATGCTTGAAAAAATTTTATTTTTCCTTATTTTTACTGTATAGGATTTTTTTTAAGTTTTTTTTTTATGCTGTATGATGGGGTTGCACTTCATTATTTTCCCATGTGAATATCGCATTATTGCAGCACCATTTGTTGAATTTTTGTTTGTTTTGCTTGTTTGTTTTTTAGGGGGCAGGAAAGTGCATGGACCGGGAATCAAACCTGGGTTTCCCTCATGGTAGGTGAGAATTCTACCACTGAACTACCCTTGCACCCCCTGTATAGGATTTTTTTTTTAAGTATTTTTATTAAGATATATTCACACACCATATAACTGATTCACCTTTGCTTTTGAAAGGTGTTTTTTTTCTGGGTATGGATTTCTAGGTTGAAAGAATCCCCCATCCCCACCCCTAGTTCTTTAAACATGTTGTTCCTTTGCCATCTTGCTTGCATTATTTCTGAAGAGATGTCCACTATTACTCTTATCTCTCTTCCTCTTTATATGTGTTGTTTCCCTTTGGCTGTGTTTCTATTTGTTAAAGCTACTGGAAAATGATATACCAGAAATGAGTTGGATTTTTAATTAGGATTATTGGCCTACAAATTTACAGTTCTAAGTCTATGAAAATAATCCAATTAAGGTATAACAAGATGATGCCTTCTCTAAAGAAAGGCTGCTGGCATCCAGGGCTCCTCTGTCACATGGAAAGGCACATGGCTGGCATCTGCTAGTCCTTTACTCCGAGGTTTCATTGATTTCAGCTTCTGGTTCCAGTGACCTCCTCTCTCAGCACCATCTTCTAGCTTCTTCTCCTGGCTTCCAGTTTTATGAAGCTCCCTGGGAGGCATGTTCCTTCTTCATCTCCAAAGGCCACTGGCTCATGGACTCTATGCTTTGTGGTGCTGCAGCATTATCTGCTCTCTCTGAATCTCTTTCATTCTCCAAAATGTTTTCTCTTTTATAGGACTCAACAAACTTACCAAGATCCACCCAAATGGGTGAACACATGTCATTACCTAATCCAGCTTAACAACCACTCTTGATTAAATCACATCTCCAGGGAGATGATCTGATTACAGTTTCAAACATACAGTATTGAATAGGGATTATTCTGCTTTTATGAAATGGGATTTATATTAAAACATGGCTTTTCTAGGGGACATACATCCTTTCAAACCAGCAATCTGAGTCTCTAGGCTTTTTCTAATTAAGACTCCAGTTAAATGATTAAGACCCACCTTGAAAAGGCTGCTTCACATCTCAGTTGAAATAACCTAATCAAATGGTCCCACCCACAGTGGGTCTGTGCCCTGAGGAACAGATTAAAGGAACATGGGCTTTCCTGGGGGTACATAACAGCTTCAAAACAACCACAATTAAGATATTCCTTTTATCACAGGATTTAGGCAATTTGATTATGATATGCCTTGGTATAGTTTTCTTAGTGTTTTATGTGCATGGAGTTATTGGGGGTATCTGGCCATTAGATTTCAATTTTCTAATGAAATTGAAATCAAATTTGAATGAATTTTGGTTATTACTTCTTCAAACATACTTTGTGTTCCTTCCCTTTCTTACACGTTTTAGGGTTTGAATTTATTTGGTCCATTTAAAGTTGTCCTAGAGCTCACTTACACTGTCTATCATCCATCCATCTATGTATTTGTGTATCTATCACCCATTTATCTATTTTTTTCTATGTATTTTGTTTTGGATAGTTTCTATTCCCTTTTTTCCCATTTATCTAATTTTTCCCTGAAATGTGTAAGCTCCTTTCAATTCCATCCTGTGTACTTTGCATCACACACATTTTTATCACTAGATGTTATATTTGGGCATTTTGTATATTCCATGTGTCTACATAACACATTCTATATAGCTTCCTGAACATGATGAATACAATAATAATTGGTGTATTTGTAAATACTTACCAACTGTCTCTCTAGAAAAAGAAATAACACTTCCTCAATTTATAGCATTTATATATTTCTGGCTTGAATGAGCTCTCCATGGATAATTCAAGCTACTCACATGTTATCACTGTTGATGTTGGGAAGAGACGCACAGTAGTAGCACTTTATTATTTTTATTTATTTTTCATTATAATGTTTATTATTATTATTTATTTATATAGTATCTACACCATACAGATATAGTGACTTTAATTAACCTCAGAGGCATAGGTTATACTAATATGTAGTAAAATGATTAGCAGGTGCTAAGTTTTAGTATTAATAACCATTGATTTAAATATAATTTATTTAATTATAAATTAAATAATTTAGTTTTTAATTAAATTATATTTAATTAAAATATATGTTTAAAACTGGCTTCCAAAATTCCCAATAGTTGAATTAATTCTATCATCTTTGTAATTTTTCATCAGTTTTGTTTGATTTTTCTCCTCATTGTGGGTTGTATTTTCTTCCTCTTTTGATTTCTGGTAATTTTTAGAGGAAGTCTTATTATGGTAACAGATACACAACACAAAATCGCCCGTTGTAAATGCTTTCACATGTACAATTCAATGGTACATTCAAGTATTGTACTGCCATCACCACCACACATTACCAAAACATACTATCACCCCAACAGAAACTGATTACATTTACTCCCAATTTTCTACTCCCCTGGTAATCTGTAGCCTACTTTCTGCCGCTATGAATTTGTATATTTTAGGTGTTTAATATAAGTGGAGTCATACAATATATGTCCTTTTGTGTTTGGCTTATTTCACTCAACATAGTGTCTTCAAGGTTCATCCCATGTTGTAGCATATACCAGAGCTTCATTCCTTTTTATGGCTAAATACTATTCCATTGTATGTATATGCCACATTTTGTTTATCCATTCTTCTGTTGTTGGGCACTCTGGTTGCTAAGACTATTTAGTTATTGTGAATAATGTTGCCATGAACATTAATATACATATATCTGTCTGAGTTCCTGTTTTCAATTCTTTTGAGTATATACAGAGATATGGAGTTGCCTGGTCCTATGGTAATTCTATGTTCAACTTTCTGAGGGATTGCTATACTGTTTTCCATAATAGCTGCATCTTTTTTCACATTACCATCAACAATGTATAAGCGTTCCTATTTCTTTGCATCTTTTCCAACACTTGTTATTTTCTGTTTTTTAAATAATAGCCATACTAGTGGGAATGAAGTGGTATCTTATTGTGGTTTTGATTTGTGTTTCTCTGATGACTAATAATGTTGAGCATCTTTTTGTGCGCTTATTGGCTGTTGGTATATCTTTTTTTTTTTTGAGAGATGTCATTCAAGTCCTTAGCCCATTTTAGAAATGAGTTGTTTATCTTTTTGTTGTTGAGTTGCAGAATTTCTTTAAATTCTGAACATTAAACCTTTATCAGATATATGATTTGTAGCTATTTTTCCCATTTAAAAATTTTCTTCTCACTTCCTTCATAATACTCTTTGATACACAAAAGTTTTAACTCTGATGAAGTCCAATTTATCTTTTTTTTCTTTTACTGCTTATGCTTTTGGTGTCATATGTAAGAAATCATTTCTAAATCCAAGATCATGAAAGTTACCCCTTGTGTTTTCTTCAAATACTTTTTTGGTTGTAGCTCACAATTTTAGGTCCTTGATCCATTTTCAGTTAATTGTCATATGTGGTATGACCTATGGGGTCTAACCTCACTCTTTTGCATATGGACATCTATTTTCACCACACCATTTATTGAAGAAAGAGACTATTCTTTCCCCACTTCACACCTTTGTCATAAACCATTAAGCCATAGATGTGGGAGTTCAATTTTGTACATTGGTCTCTGTATCTATCTTTTCTCTAGTGTAACTATGGCTTTGTAGTAAGTTTTGAAATTGGGAAATATGTGTTCTCTAACTTTGTTTCTTTTATAGATGATTGACTTCTGTATTTAGGGCCTGTTTTGATTCCATATAAACTTGAGGATTGGCTTTTCCATTTTTGCATAAAGGCTGCTTTAATTATGACAGGGATAATGTTGAATTTGTAGATAACTTTGGGTAGTGTTTACATCTTAACAATATTAAATGTTATCCATGAACATGGAAGGTCTTGCCATTTATATAGGTCTTTTTTAATTCCTCTCAGCAATGCTTTGCAGTTCTTAGTGTACAAGTATTGTACCTTCTTGGTTAAGTTTATTTCTAGATATTATTCTTTTAATATTGCTGTAAATGGAATTTTAAAAAATATTCATTTTGGATTTTCATTGGATTTTTGTCCATTAATTTTATATCTTGCAGCTTTGCTAAATTTGCTTTTAGTTCTACTAGCTTTTTTGTGGAGTCTTTGCAATTTTCTATATAAATGATAATGTCTGAATAGATAGCTTTGATTCTTTTTTCCAATTTAGAAGTGTTTTATTTCTTTGTCTTAGCCTAATTGCTCTGTCTAGAACTTCTAGTACAAAGCTGAATAGCAGAGGTAAAAGTGGGCATCTTTGTCTTTCCCTTGATCTTTTTTTAAAAAAATTTTATTAATAAAACCAATCAACATACAATATGAACATTCTTTTTTTATCACATAGTTGTATATTCGTCATCATGATTATTTCTTAGAACATTTGCATCAATTCAGAAAAAGAAATAAAAAGCAAACAGAAAAAAAATCACACATACCATATCTTTTACCCCTCCCTTTCACTGATCACTAGCATTTCAATCTACTAAATTTATTTTAACATTTGTTCCCCCTATTATTTATTTATTTTTAATCCATATGTTTTACTCATCTGTCCATAAAGTAGATAAAAGAAGCATCAGACACAAGGTTTTAATAAAGTGCCAATAGTGAGAGGTTCCAGACAGAGTCAAGAGGTTATCCTGGAGGTTATTCTTTCCCTTGATCTTAAGAGGAAAGCTTTCAGTCTTTCACCATGAATATTAAATTAACTGTGGGTTTTTAAAAAAATTCCCTTTATCATTTTGGGTAAGTTTGCTTCTATTCCTATTTTTCTGAGTGTTTTTGTTATGAAAGGGTGTTGAATTTTGTCAAATGCCTCTTTTGATTCCATATAAACTTGGGCCTCAATTGAGTTGATCATGTGGTTTTATCCCCCTGAATTTTATTGTTGCTCTGTATTGCATTGATTCTCTTGGGTTTAACCAACCTGTGCATTCTTGGGATGAATCCCACTTGGTCATGTTGTACAATCCTTATAATATGCTGTTGAGTTAGATTTGATATTATTTTGTTGAGGATTTTTCCATTTTTTTCCATGAGGGATATTGGTCTGTAATTTCCTTTCCTTGTGATATCTTTATCTGGCTTTGGTATTAGGGTAATCATGGTTTCATAGAATGAGTTAGAAAGTGCCTACCTCTTCACATTTTTTTGAGAATTTGAGAGGGATTGATGTTAATTCTTCTTTACGTGTTTGGTAGAATGAAACAGGGAGGCCATCTGTGCTTGGGCTTTTCTTTTTTGGGAGTTTTTTTTTTTTTAATTACCAATTCAATCTCCTTTCTTGTTATAGGTCTCCTGACATCTTCTTCAGGTAGTTTCTAGGAATTTGTCCATTTCATATAGATTATCTGATTTGTTGGCATACAACAAATTGTTCTTAGTATTCTCTTATTTTAATTTCTGCAAGATCATTAGTCATGACAGCACTTTCATTTCTGTTGTTAGTTATTTGCATCTTCTCTTTTTTTCCTTATCAGTCTAGCAGAAGATTTGTCAATTTTTTAGTTTTATCAAAGAATCAAATTTGGGTTTCATTGATTTTCACAAATGTTTTTCTATTCCCTATTTTATTTATCTCTTCTTTAGTCTTTATTATTTCCTTACTTCTACTAAATTTAGGTTTAGTTTGTTTTTCCTTTTCAAGTTCTTAAAGATGCGATGTCACATTGTTGATTTGAGATGTCTTCATTTTTAAGGTATTTCCCAGCTATAAATTTCCCTCTGGGCACTATCTTTGCTGTAAACCTGTAACTTTTGGCATGTTGTTGTCTTAGTTTGTCAGGATGCTATGACAAATACCACAATGGGTTTTGGCCTCATCAACAAGCATTTATTAGCTCACAGTTTTAGGCTTGAAGAAGCCCCAAATCAAAATATTGGCAAATATTGCTTTCTTCCAGAGTCTGTATAGCTCTGGTGCTGGCTTGCTTCAATCCTTGGGGTTTCTTGGTGTGCAGCTCAGCCTCTTGTCCCATGGTAATACCCTTATTCTCCCCCTGCTTTTCCAGTTTAATCTTAGTTCCAGCTTCTGGATCCTCCTCATGGCTTTCTTTCACTCACTATCTGAATTTTTTTCTGCTTACAAAGGGCTCCAGTAATAGATGTTAAGGCCCACTCTAATTCAGTTGACCACACTTTAAAAATAATGTATTCAAAAGCTCCTATATATAAATGGGTTCACACCCAAGGATGTGGATTAGTAATAAGAAAATATTTTTGTTGGGGTACATAACTCAATATACCATAGTTACATTTTCATTTTTATTAATCTCTAAGAATTTTCTGATTTTCCTAGTGATGTCTTCTTGGACCCATTGGCTATTTAAGAATTTATTGTTTAATTTTCACATATTTGTTAATTTTACAGTTTTCTTCCTATTGTTGGCTATAGCCTCATACTATTATGGTCAGAGAATATGCTTTGTAAAATTTCAATATTTAAAAATTTATTCAGGCTAGTTTTGTGACCTAACATATGATTTCTCCTGGTAAGTGATCCATGTGCCCCTGAGAAAAATGTGTATCCTGGTGCTGTTGGATGGAGCATGCTTTATTTGTCTGATAGGTCTAGTTGGTTTATGGTATTGCTAATATCCTCTGTTTCCTTATTAATCTTTCCTCTAGATATTCTATCCATTATTGAAGGTGGCATATTGAAGTATTCTACTACTATCGTGGAACTGTTTATTTCTCCCTCCTATTCTGTCAGAGTTCACTTAATGTATTTTGGGGCTTTGTTATTATGTGAATACATGTTTATAATTATTATATATTCTTGATGGATTGACCATTTAATCAATAGTTAATTCCTTCTGTGCTTCCTGTAACATTTTGACGTAAAGTCTGTTTTTTCTCCTGATATTATTGTAGCTATCTCAACTCAACATGTTGCTATATGCATGAAATATTTTTTCAATCTTCATTTTCTACCTATTTGTGTCTTTGATTTTAAGTGAGTCTCTTATAGAGAGCATCTAGTTGGAGCATGCTTTTCTTTTTTAAAAATCCATTCTGCCAATATCTGTCTTGTGATTGGAAAATTTAATACATTTATATTCAATGTAATTACTGATAAAGTTGGACTTCAGCTTTATGTAATTCAGTATTGTACATCTTATACCTCTTTTGTCCTTCGTATCCTCCATTGCTGCATTTTTTTGTGTGCAAAGATGTACTTTTGTGATGAAACAATTTGATTCACTTCATTTTTTTCTGTGTATATTTTTAACATATTTTCTTTTTTGTTCCCATGGTGTTAACACTTGCTATCCTAAATATGTTGAATTCATTCCAACTTTATATACAATCTCTGTGCCTAAACTCCTCTGTTCCTCCCCCTTTATGTTGTTCTTTTCATGGATTACCTATTTTTATTTTTTGTGGCCAATACCATAGGATTATGTTTTTTATGCACTTATGATTTAGAGCATGTCAAAATTAAAAATGGAATTAAAAACTAAGAAGAAAATAATACTGTCCTTTATATTTACCCATGCTTACCTTGATCATGGATCTTTATATGTTCATATGACTTCAAGTTTCTGCCTATGTACTTATCATTCATCCTGCAGGACTCT
>PVIY010015200.1:0-54522 GCA_004026745.1 Myrmecophaga tridactyla | reverse complement strand
GAAGTTCGGGTTTATCAAATGAGTATGTTGCTGAGTCATTATATTTATATTTCTTTTAGTCTCCAGTATCTTAGAACAGCTAAAAGTAAAAACCTAAAATTGTGGAATTGTAACCCATACAAAACTCTGAAATCTGTTCTCTGTACTGTGCTTTGAAATTTATTGCTTTTTTGTATATATGTTATTTTTCACAAAAAAAGTGATGATAAAAAATATATATTCCTTCTAGCCTCCAATATTCTGGAGCAGCTAGAAGGAAAAATCTGAGATGACAGTATGGTAGCCCATGACAAACTCTGGGATTTGTCCTGTAACTACTTGTTGAAGAGTGCTTTGAAAATTATTGCTTTTTTTCTGTTTTCACTTTGTATATATTTATACTTTACAATTTAAAAAGTTAAAAAAAAAAACAAAAAAAACCCTGGGCTGCTTGCACTGAATCCATCAGCCAAGGTGGAAGGATTATGACAACCCTATATTTCTAGTCAAAAAGTACATGAGAAAACCAAGTAGAGAAGGATAACAAAGGGCAAAAACCCTGAGGCTAAATCACAGGCTGATATACCTATGAATTACCATTAGCCTAGTCAAAGTCCTACTAAGTTTCTGCATTCTGTCTCTTCAGACTTCCCTGCGCTTCAGTGGGACGTCATGCTCTATGCTTGGCCACCTCATCAACTGTTGTTGTTTAATAGTTGATGCCTTCCATCCAGCTGTGGCTACAATTCCCCACAGTGATTTGACATTGGTTTAATTTTTCAAAGCTTTGCAAAATTCCTCAGTTTAACGGAAGCAATGCACAAGACAGGCAGTGGTACCAAGGTTGTTTTTGATGGAGCTGTGACCAGCTGGTGATGACGGACATGGAGCCCCAAGTTCAATTACCTGAGAACTTCCATCTTCTAAAGCACCTAACCTACTTCTTATGCACAGTAGATACTCAACAAATACTATTATTTCCCTTATTATTCAGATGACCACAAGTGTAGGCTGGTTTCCATCATGGCACGAATTTTCAAATAAGGCCCTTAATTTTGCTAGAGCCTTTACATTTCAGACCAAATTTCAAATCTATGCAGAGATCCTTTTGCTCTGGTCCTGTAGGAATAAACCTCCCAACTGAACTCTCTGGCTCTGGGTGACTGAGCTGGGCTGTCAGTCAGAAAAAGTAGGCTGCAACTATGGAGAAAAGGGGAACATAATTGTCTCAAGTCTAACTTGAAGCCTGAGTAACTCTGAGGCAAAAGCTGAGGCAGAAGAGTAAGGTAGTCCGGAATCCTAGGAGGACTTCCTTTTTGCATTCTGACCTCAGGGGAAAATGCACAGCTGCCCGAAGTAGCAGGCAAATCCTATTCTCTTCCATGGAGCGGCCACAGGTCCCTTGCCCTTCAGCTCCTGGAGGAATTTGGCCAATGGCGAGCCTCACCAGCAAAGGCTGAGGGAAGAGTAATAGCAAAGTATTTATTCCCTCAGCGTCTTCCAGCTGAACTGCAAACATCCACAAAGGATCCTGTCAAGACAACCCTTCCTACATGACTTCCCCATTCTGGGCTTCAGTGACAATCCCTGCCTGCCTCTCTCCAGGGACAGTGACTGTCCCAGATTCTTTACCATCACTTAGAATTTGCCTACACTCTGCCCACACCTTTGTAAGTTGTGCTTTATTTATTTGTTTGTTTACTTATCTATTTATAAAGCATCCTCAAATTATCCTTTAAAAATAGCAGAAAAGAGGTGCTACATTTATTTGAAAACTCATTGTGCCCCTAAGTACAATGAAGACTCCTCAGCCACATTTGCAAACATGACGTGATGGTCACTATGAACCTTTTTGGGCACCAAGGTCCAACTCTACCATTCAGTCTTTCGGCCAACCTTTCCTGGTTGATTTTCATGTGCTAAGTGCACATGTGAGACACATACTAGGTACACTGGTGAGCTCAGTGAGTTAACTGGGCAGCTCCAATTCTCCCACTTTGGAGATAAAGTCACTTAGCCCTCTATATATCTGATATCCAGCCCCTCTTCTCTAAACTCACATGCCCTGCCAGAGTTCAAGGCTTTCTCTCCCCTAGAGTTGACCCAAGTAACAGCCTCCATGTCCTGGGCCCCAGCCTCCTGTCCACCAGTCTGTCCTCTAGACTGCCACCAGTGCATCCTTTAAAGCACAGATCTGATCGAGTCGCAGCCTGAGGTGAAGTTTACTTTTGACCTCCTGAGCATGCCATGTAGTCCTTGTCCACCTTTCCATCCTATGTTCCTATTGTACCAAAACTTGTTGTTCTTCCAGCCTGCCAGCCTCTTTCATGCCTCTGTGAATTTCACATACTGTTCTAGCTGCTTGGAATGCTGTCCCATTATCTGTCTGGAAAATTCCTAACTCAAGTAAGTCTGCAAAGCCTTCCAGGAGGACCAAGGGGTCAAATTAAATGCTCCCTTTTGTGTTGTCCCATAGCAGCTCAGGCACGGCTCCATCCGGTCACTTACAATGTGCTCTGCAAAGCTGGCTCCTTGCTGGCCCCGACGAGGCTCAGACTGCAGACCAGGGCCCTGTCATCTTAGTTAGGAGGCAAAATGCTCCTTGAAAAGCTGCGCATAGCTTTTTTGCATTCCAGGGGGTACAAGAGAATTTACTCTGTGGGGAAATTTGGGTAGAGACTTTGGTGTGCTTTTTAAGTTGCAAAGAACAGGCCTAAAGCTTGGTATGAAGAGAGAGCAGCTGCAACAATAAGAAACCAGACTATTCAGTAGAACAGTGCTCAACTCAAGCTTCCGAGAGCCTGCTGCTCTTCCAAGGAGAGATTATCCGGCTACTAGGACAGTCTTCCCTGTTCTTCCCTGGTGAGGAGACTGAGGTTGGGGGAAGGAAAATTGTGATGGGGGAGCCACTGGCCAAGACCTAAGAGAGAGGCTTTTGCAACAGTGATAGCAGTACCTCATGGTCAGCTTTCTCTTTCTAACCTTGTAATTGTCTCACATGACTTCAAGATATCACCGTGATCTGTTCACTATACCCCTACTAACTGCCTTGACCAATAAAGGAAGAAAGTATGTTTATGCTTTGGGGCAAGTCAGACCCCAGAGAGCCAGAGCAGCAGGAGTAGGTGGAGAAGAGAGACAGAGATGAGGGAGAAACCTGAGGCAGAGGATCAACCCGGAGAAAGAGGCGATGCCATCAGGTGTAGATGCGTTCACGCCAAGTTCTTAGACATGGTGACCAAATTTCCTGCAGTTTTCAGAATAAAGGCATTGGTCACTTTATCTGGCTAATGAAATAAAGGGTCATACTGAAAGCCTGAACAATTTTTATATACATGGGTCACATTTATGATTTCAACAATTAGCACGGTTTGAGGCCCATTGCATATGCTCAAAAAATACTCGATGAATGAATGAAAGATGAACAAAGGAATAGAAGTTTTGCTTAAGACAGTCTCAAGCATTTGTTCTTCTTCACAGTCACATCACATTTCCCTTTCCTCTTGTGACCTTGCTCTTATTAATGTAACTCATTATTTCTCCATCTCGAGATGGAGAAGAGACCTAAAGCAAAGAGAAGAGGACTCCGTAGTGACAAGTCCAGGTGATGGTCTCCGGAAGACCTGGGGAGAATGATCAGTTCATCAGCACAGGATATCATAAGAGCTCTCCCCAATGTACCACTCACCCCTGCCCACCCCGCCTGGGCCAGCCTCAACTCTGTAGCACAGCCAACGGGGCAGGTCATCAGTTTGTTCCAGTGGCATCTGATTTGCTCCTGTTTTTCACTTTCCTGGACCATGAGAATGATCCTTGAGGCTGAAGGTCTCATTTCTTCTAGACACTGGGACAAAGGAACAAAAAGTAACACTGAGGAAAAGGGTCAACCCCTCACGTGAGAAGGAACAGCTGTGGGCACTGGAGTGTCAGAGAGAAGGAAAGCCTGAGCTGGAGGAAGAGAAGCTTCCAGAACAGAGGTTTTCAGGCGGCTGAGGCCCGTCACTGCCTCTCTGAGTGTTTATTCAGAGAGAAATTTCCAGTCCTCACAGATTTCTCTGACTCTCACAAAGGGGTCATTTGTGTGGTGGACTTTAACCCCCATATCATTTCTTTCCTCTTTGGTGCATTTCTTTTCTTTGGAAGGCGTTGAATTTTGTACTGTGAAGCACGAAAATTTCACTCTTCTACAGCGGCTAGGTCACACTCACAAAAAAGCCCGGTGCGCTTCCCTATGCTCACAAATAAAGGCCAGCGACTTCACCGCGACTTCTCCCCCCAGGGGGCTTGACGAGCGCACACCGAGCACACACTTGCGCGTGTCTGAGCTGCTAGTGACAGGCCCGCAGGCACAAGGAGGGAGAGCCAGCCACGTGGGCTTCCGCCCGCCAGCGCCAGCGGGAATTTCCAACTCCTCTGTTTACATTTTAAGGGCTGCTGCAAAAGAAAGTGCAGGAAAGGTGAGAAGTGTGGGCTGCCCTGCTCACGGCTGAGAGCTTTGACAAGAAGCAGAAAAATTGAGAAGCAAATGATGAAACAGGAGAGAGAACAAAAGGGAAACAGGACAAACATGCAAGGTTTGACAACAGATTTAAATATATTTTTCACAGTCTCTCAATACAGACTGGTGCAAAGAGTGAGGAAATATTAGAATGAGGAAAAGGCACTTTGGATATGGCATCCAGATGCTTTCATCACTTGGGGCAATAACGTTAAAACACAGGCTAAGTTTATTAGCAAAAGGTTAGTTGTTAGATAAAACACTCTATATTTGGAATGTGCATCTATAGTTTGTATGAGCATATTCCTTTCTAGCAATGCACAACAAGGAAATTTACTTTCTAATATACTTAGAATTGTTTATCACTAGGTTCCTAAGATATAAAATAAAAAATATTATATCCTATGTTTGGATTTTCCTAGCTACAAAATAAAAAAAAAAAAATCTCCAAAACAACAGACTGGCACCCACTTGGAAATATAAGTGGAAAATAAGGCTTGTGTGTTCACAGAAAATGTAAATTCATCCAAAACTCCAAAGTGATTAAAAGTACTGAGGTATTATTATACAGATAGGAGTGACGGAAAGAAGGAAGAAAGGAAGGAAGGAGGAGGGAAGGAGATATGGGGGAAAGGGAGGAAGGGGAAAAAGGGGGAAGGAGGGAAGATGAGGAAAGGAAGGAAGAAAGAGAGCATTGGTTTCAGAAAATACCAGATTTGGAATTGGTTTCTGGATTCACCCCTTACTTTGCAGCAATTCCAACAGTGTTTTACTCGATCTCTCAAAGCCTCCGGTACCCCTCTTTGTTAATGGTGATCACGAGATCTAAGATGAGTAATGTATTAAACCTAATAAATGGATGTAAGCAAATAAGAATTTCCTATCAGTAAATATGAATTTCCTCCTTTCTTCCTGCAGAATGGCCTTGGATAAGCAACACTGGATTCTTTTTATAAGGTCCTGAACTTCAATTTGCGGAGGCAGAGCAGCCATGAAAGCGAAAACCACTAACAGGTAAAAATGATGGGAGATCCTAAAACGTGGGAAACTGCTTTCTATTTAGTTCTGTTTCCTCGTGGCAGACAGAGCAAGAGCAGGTGCATGGCAAGCCTCTTGAGGCGGCACCTGTGGCATCGCTGAATTGCCACAGGATGTGTCCCCTCCTCGCCTCTGCTCAGAAGCAGCTGACCAGTAAGGCTCTCCCTGTCAGTGCAGAAACTGAGACAGGGTCAACATCTTAATCATAACCAAGATGCCCATGACACAAGTAAAGTCTTAAACTCAGAGCACTTACCTGGTCATTCACCTTTGGTGTAGGTCAGGGGTTTCCAATATTTAGAAATATGAAATCAATCTCCTTTGTGGTGTCAAAAACATCACAACCTCCCGCATGATATAAGCTGCCCTTTTAGTATCTTTGGAGTTTAAATAGTAGCCCCAAAAGATATATTCATCCAGAACCTCAGAATGAGAGCTTATTTGGAAATAAGTGTCTTTGCGAACATATTTAAAGTAAGGACCTCAAGATGCGATCAGCTTGAATTAGGGTGAGCCTGAAATCCAGTGATGACTGTCCTTATAGGAGACAGAAGTAAAAGACACGGAGCGAATGGAGAAGGCCATGGGAAGTCAGGCAGAGATTGGGGTGATGCAGCCACAAGCCAAGGAATGCCAGGAACCACGGGAAGCTGGAGGAGGCAGGGAAGTTTCTTTCCTGTAGACTTTGGGGGCAATGTGACCCTGCCAACCCCTTGATTTTGGACCTCTGGCCTCCAGATCTTCAAGAGAGTAAAATTTTGTTGTTCTAAACCACCCAATTTGTAGAAATTTCTTATGGCAGTCTTGTGAAATTAATGCAATGCCTATCAATTATAAATAGTAATCACAAAAACCAACTATGAGTTTGCATTATGTTAAACCCCACAATATCAACATATATTTGAAATATAATAATTACCTTTGTGTGTGAGTGAACTATTATTTATCACAACAACAGATGTCATTTAGTACAAACACAGCTTTCTGGATTCATGGCAATAACGTAGACATTTTCTCTCCTCCCAAGGCACAAAATCTGCATATAAAGAACCACAGGGCTGGATACTGAGTCTCTTGCTTCTTTTATATTAACCTCCATCAAGAAAGCTGAAATGAATAATGATCTTGTCAATTTTGAAGCACAGACTTAGAAATAGGAAAATGGAAAGAACCCTAAAACACTCAGAGTAAATCTATCCTTTACTAAAAAAACCTAAAATTTTTTGTAAGACTAGTGCTTACAATTATTGTCATTTTAAAGAGAGCAAACATTCCAATGTCTCTACACTCAAGCACGCAAAGGCAACAACAATGAAAAGGAGCCATCCATTTCACAAGGAATTATTGGTAGAATCCCATAGCTATGTCTCAGTTTGTCTCAAGGAATAATGTTGGCTAATTCTTCTTATTAATTATATCCATTGAAAATGGAACTCAGTATTATTGGGTGAAAATTTAAATGCAGTGTAACAGGCAGCATCTCATAAACAAGCCCACTGAAAAGTTTTCAAATGCAATTGCTTAAACAAAATGAAAACCTCCGACCCTCATAAAATGATTCTGCATGATGTGTGCCTAACAGTCTAGAGGAAAAATTACAGAAGCTGACTAGTGGGCCCTTTTTACCAACTGAATTTCTTGAAAATGACAAAAAAAGCAATCCCCAGCAATAGCTAACTCCAGTGTCGCAGAAGCCCCCATCCTCTAAAAAAAAGAGACCCAAATGTCAGGTTTTTATGAGCTCATCGCGAGTGACCAGGTCCATGGTTTTGAAGCCAATGGTGTGTTATCACATCAAGGCTCCAAGTAAGAGGGAATACATCAATCCTGGCCCATCAGAATAAACTTGAGCATCTGCCTTCCACGTTTGGTTATGGTATATGTCAACGAGTACGGCGGCAGAGAAGCCTTGGAAAAATTACTCATCGGGGACCTGTTTACATTTGTACTGTCAATTCTAATAGGGTTTTTATTGAATTAAATTCTTCTTCCCTCATTAGAATCATGATTGCCTGTCAATGTGTATGACATATTTGAATTCCCACTAGGGTGTTAGACTCTCCATCTTACATATTGCCCATAAAGGATCAAGGACAAGGCTTGGTAGAAAATTTTACATGTCAACCCTTGAAATTAGGGTATAAATACCTCTGTCAACAAATAAGCTATTATGACTCACAATGAGGAAACCTAGAGAGATCTTTTGGTTCCTCTCTCTTGCAGATACACTGGCAGGTCCTAACATATCCAGGCTGACCTGCAGTCAACCAGCCTCAGTTATAAACCAAGCACCTGCTGGTTTCTCAGTTCCTCTTTGGGAAAAAGGCCCCAGAATATATAAGGTTAACACTTTTTAAAGTAAACAGAAAGAAGGCTGCCAAGGCTTACACATACGGACAGCAATTTCATCTGAGAAACCATTCAGGGTGAAGCTTATTTCTATAAACACAAGGTGTAGAGAAAGCTCAGCTGTCATGAAGGGTAGATGATTCTCTGCTTTGTAAGGGGTGAGAAGCATCCAAGAGATGGTCACATTTATTGAACACTCATTCTGCCATATCCTTAATATACATTATCTCCTTTAGTAATTACAATTCAATGAGGAGTAATGATTATACCCATTTTGTAAATGGAGAGAACTGGAGCATGGAGAGGTATTTTCCCACATTCGCACAGTCAGTGGCAGAGCAGGACTGAGATGGCCTTCGGATATTCTCAAATGCTACAGCCCCCACCTCCTGCGGTGGCCTGGACAGGAAGCTGATCTGGACATGAACTGTGGCGGAAGGTGACAAGGGGACCTCGAAAATCTCAGAAAAGTGCATGTCTAGGAGGAAAGAAAGAACCCACTGAACAGATTCTACAGTAAAGAGATTTTTGGGCGCAAATATACTGACCATCTAAGCGGTGCTCAGAGTTTGGGTTTGCTCTTTCTTCAGTAATCAGAGTGAAAAAGAAAAAAAGACTTGCTATCGAATCACTATGGTGGGAGAAATTACCTTCAATTTCCAGTCAAGTATATGGAAGTTATTCTATGAAATGTCTTTTTAACTAGCTTCAAATTAGATTACTGTGTCCTCTAAGCCCTGAAATGATCACGTTTTGCAGTTTTGTCCCAATTTCTCCAAATTTCCCAGTCTGGATTGTTTTGAGAGCTGCTGCCTGTGAGTGGGACTCCAGACATCTGAGATATTATATTCTCACTAAGCTCTGCCATGAGATTTGAGAGCTCACTGAAGTGAGAGTCTTTGAAATATAAAGAAGGTTGAAGTTTTTGCTGTTGGACATCAACCAATCATACTTTCTTCATTTGCAGAGGAAATGGGAGAGTCTGCTTCAAGATAAGAGACCACACAGAGTAGGCTGGCTCTAGAAGGACCCACCTTCTCATCACTGCTCAAATTCTTCTCCACGAGATTTGAAATCAACTGTTTTGGAGGAAAAAAAAATTCCTCCTATTAAAAGTAAATGATTATCCCAGAAAGAGCAGAATATAAAGGTAGGACTTGATTTTTGTCTGTATGCTTTCATGAAACCAGGACTTAACACCAGGAAAGGGGAAGGTTTTGTCTGGTGGACTGCTCTGTTTGGTTGTCTGGGGAAACAACCTGTTTTTCAGTCAAGACCTTTTAAGACAGAAAGCAAGTTAACAGAATAGATGATCTCTCTTTTCCTTCCTTCTACTTACTTCTTTTCTTCCTTGGTATTTTCCTTTTCTCTCTTGTTCTTCATTCTCCGTATCCCAACTTTCTTGGACAAGCTATCTATACTTTGCCTCTAGATGTTTTCCTCTGCTTTATTTTTTTGTCTTTCCTTTCAGACTTCAGGATGCCTTCTGCTCCAACATCATTCCTTTCCCTGTCACTCACGGGCTCACGGTTTGGTACCCACGCTGTTTTCTGTTCACTGGCAGCTAGCCTCGAATTCCATTCTGCCACAGGCTTTAGCTCTAAGTCAGGCAGTAAATGGGCTCTTCACAAATCTAGCTTAATTTAAAGAACTCTCTCCATGAGCTGCATTTTTCAAAGGTGTTAGCAAGTAGGCTATATGTACTTGCTTGTACAACAGCAGATCGGCTGCTGTTTCTGTCACTCTGAGAGGCCAATGGTAATGCCCAAATTAACTAGCAAGTATAAACCAAAGGAGCCAAGGAAAGATTTTACAGTCTCCTTGTTTCTTCTCTTTATTTGTGTAATTTTAGCAACTAAGACAAGGGTGTCTAATGTCGGTGCAGTAGAGGCAGCAGGGGGGTATCAAGTTGACCAGGTTGGGGGCAGACTGGACATTGGAGGACGAGGAAGAATGGAAGTCATTAATTAGGACTCCATGACTTCACTTGGATGTCTAGGAGAACCGTGGCAGCTCATTCACTGCCTTTCATTCTTACTTACTTTGATATTTCCATGTCCTGTAACTTTCTTATTGTGTCTAGCTTGGACCATAGATATTTAGTTGATTAGAACCTTTGTTTCAAAAGGGTTCGCTTTGATAAACAAACTGTCAACCGGTTTTATATGTGCATGAGTCTCTGAACCACTTCGGAAACCTCTACTGAAGAGCGTGTGACTGCCAGGCTGGGTGAAGTTGAGTGTGGCAGAGGTTCACCAAAATTCAGCGCCAAGGGCCTGGCGAAGACATGCCCAGCTAACGCGTTTTGTTCTTAGAGAATGCCGTCTTCCCCGTGAGGGAGATCCTTCGCCTCCTTCGCCACACCAAGAAACAGGAACCACAGCAGCACATGGAAAATTCCATCCCTTTGTCCTTTCGCAGACAGTGATCAGAGTGAAATGGCCAAAACGGGAGCAGCAAAGGAGATGTAGAAATAGCAAACATGGTGATGAGAAAACTACCTTTATAATAGAGACACTTTGCTTAAAAACAGCCATTCTATATGACAGTGTAGCCATCAAGCCTGACCCCAAAAAAAGAAATCATAAATGATAACGACACATCCTCCCCTGGGCTTGGTGGGTGTGGCCCTAGTGCTGCTGTGCGCCACCCCACACAGCAGTCACCGGCCCATGTGGCTGTTTAAATTTAATTACTTTACATTAAATTAAAAATCCAGCTCCTCAGTCGCAGTAGCTGCATTTCAGGTGCTCAATAGCCACATGCAGGCAAGGCCTACAATATTAAATATGCAAATGTAGACCATCTCCTTTGTCCCGGAACATTCTATCCGATGGCATTGCATGTATGTATGCTGTGTCCTGTAGCTTCAGCGGGTTTCCATTCTCGAGCCAAGCCCCAGAAGGCGTCCACCACATTTAAACGGGTGACCGGAGAGGAGGGGAGCAGGCAGCAAGTTGCCAGCAAAAGCACTGAGAACTCTCCCCAAACCAAATGCAGTAGCCAGGAAGTATGCAAGAGATGGGAACGGCTTGTTCTGAAACCAATTGCTCCTCTCCCTCTGCCCGGGGGTCCAACTGGGAGCAGCAAGTTGAAGAGTGATTCCTCATATAAATTAAATGGGGACGGGAGGGCTATCCCAGCACTCATGGCCTCGGAAGCCAATAGCATCAATGTGATTAAATAATTGAACTGTCTCACCTTGCCCAGTCAAGCTGGGTTCCAACGAGGGTAATTAATCTTTGCAGTGCCTGCTATCCCCTGGCCTGTGCATGCTTCTGCTACTGCTCAAAAGTCAAGTTTCCCAAACTGCCTGCTCCTCGGGAGAGAAGAAAGGGAAGGAAAAGGGGACTTAGAAAGGTTGTCCTGTAGAAGGGCAGAAATAGAAAAGAAACTTCAAATCCAGACATTATGAACCTCCCCACAAAGGGCAGAATTAACACGATAATTGCACACAACTTTGATGTGAATTTCGGAGAAACAATAATAGTTTGAGTTTGCGGTTGTTCTTGAAAGCTGGATTTTGGAAGTTTCCTTCAGGAAACTCAGCCATTGTAACTCCACCACCCCAGAAGCAAATATGCAACATGTGAGAGAAAGAAGGAAGCTTGTCCAGCCTTGTCTTATTCCTGAGGTTAATCATTGCTGGAAGGCAAAGCCGAGGCAGCAGAGGAGAGCGGGTCGTGACCCACCAGTTTAGATTCATTCGTTCACTCACTAAATATTTATTCAGCACCTTCTATGCCAGATACTGTTCTAGGAGCTTGGGATAGATGAATGAACAAAACAGACACGATCCCCATTCTCATGGACTTATATTTCTTGAAGTCGGGAGTTGGATTTATTTTTAATCTGCCCATTCTTTACCCAGTAGTGATATAACCCAATTTCTAAAGATGTGAATTTTTAGCATTTAGCTGTTTTGACTCCTGTAAAAGTGTGTTTGTGTGGGTGCATCATAGTAGCTATAATCCCCAGGAATTTCACAGAATGCAAATTGTGAGCCTGGGTTCACAGGAGATGGGAATCTCCAGCCACAGTCTATACAAATCCACCAGGCTCCACAAATGACCATCCTCTACCAGGAAGGCCCACGTGTGGCCAGCTGCCAGCTCTATTTCTTCCTTGGGGGACGTAGACAGGAGAGTAGCTGCTTGGCAGCAAGGCCAGGACTGTCAGATGAGGTGAGAAAACCAAAAGAAAAGCGGGAAAAATGAAAAATAATCTCACTACATTATCCACCACCCCTAAGCGTGTATGAATGGACCGATAAAGTATGCCCTAGAGAGACTTAATACTACAATATTAAACTCTGTGCACCAAGAAAAGCAATGACGGCACATTATAAGAAAGAGAGTTTGGGTTCTGTCTTGTTGGTTTTCTGGTTCTTGCCAATGTTCTGGTTTTTAGCTTTGCTCCCTTGGACAAATTTTCCTTTAAAGGGCCGCGTGCCACCGAAACCATTTTCCAACCAAAGAACAATGCTGCCCCCTGGTGATAGAATAATGTAAGAGCATGTGTGGAAACCAGAGAGCCTTCTCCAAGGCGAACTTTCCACACACACAGTTCTGCCTAGATTCCATTTTGCTATCTTTTCATCCTCCAGCATGCAAATATTTCATCCTTAAAGACTCTCTCCACAGAGACATTTTCTGGCTCTGCATTGTTCATACCACTAATTAGCATAGCATTTTATCCTAAAATATGAACTCTGTGCTGACTGCAAAACAAGCAGTGGTGTTGAGTAGCTTTCTCTCCCTTTTGCTTATAAATTAAGCATCTCCCCAGAGAAAGCTTAGAAATCAGGCCTATTTCATATAACCTTTAGAATCCTGATTGGAATTCTCACTGGAAAGATATTTACTGAGAACTCAAGCTCGAGGAAATCAATGCCTGGGTCTGACAGACGCTCAACTCCCAGACAAACGTATTTGATTTCAGATCATCTTTCAGTCTTTTTACTGGGAATAAAGCTGAGGCTGAAGGCTCTGAAAATAACAATGCAGGTGATACACTGCTCTATCAGAAGCCTCCTTCCTGAACTGCATGAAAACACAACTGCTCACCTAGAGAAAACTATATAATGTGAAAATACTGAGGGGGTTTGACAGGAGAGTGGACATTGATCAGCCCATAATTAGCTCAGACATCCAAGTATATGATCTAGTTTTCCTCAAACACAATCTTAACCCCTTAGAAGCTTGATTTAAAAAAAAAAAAAAGGCAAATGTTGGGGTCCACGCCAGACGTATTGAATCAGAAACTCCAAGTATGGGTAGGTCCTAGGGGTCTGCATTTAACCAAATTCCTCTGATAGCTGTGCACACTAAACATTGAGAAACATTATGTAATATTTAATAAAAATTTTAATTTCCATCGTGAAGACTTTTCTAACATGAATTCTCTAACATTACGAAAATACAGATTAGCATACATGTATATAGGCATTAATACTTTTTCTTTCCTCGGTTTTCTGTGAGCATGAGGCACTCTCCAACCAGTGAACAAAGATAATGGCCAACCAAAACCATAAATTCCATCTGGTAATTGCTGATGATAATTTCTAATGGGACTTGTTACCCCAAAGCCATTCCTTTGAAAAAAAGGCCCCTCGGTAGCATGAAATGACTCATGACACAAAAACATTCACTAAATCAGAGGATATGACAACTCGATATGAATACAGCTTTCTGCCCTGATAGGGAAGTCCTTGACCCAAACAAGCCTCATAGGAAGGCCTGGACCCTCCTCTCCAAAATAAAAGGAAAGGAAAAGACAAAAAAAAAAAAAAAAAAACACCACTCCAAGCAACTAATGCTTCCCTATTTTTCATCCCCTTAGAGCTGCGCTGGGCTGTGCCTGGCCCTGCCTTCTGCTCCCCCTCCCCTGGACCACTGCTCTCTACCTCTCTCTGTCATCATTTTGCAGCCACTTGTCATCAATGCTGCTGCAGGTCGTGGTGAGAATGCAGGGTGCTCTGGGGTTGCCAAGCCCGCTGACATGCCAGCCCAGTACAGACCGGATCTGCGCAGGCTAAACGGACTGAATGGGTTCCAGCACCAACAGGTTGTATTTCACTGCTACCTTTCATTGCCTGGCTGTGCCACGTGGGGGACGATCGGGATTGGAGACAGGACTGGGTTCTTGCCAAAGGGAATCAGCATGAGGCTGAGAGTCCACCGGCTCTGCTTGACCATCCGCTCAGCCATCACTCAGTCACCAAAAGAGAGAACAAAAAACGCACCACCGTGCGTGCAGACCAGTGCGTCAGCTTTGCCAGGCTGGCCTCTCTGGACAAACCAACATGAAAGAAAGAACTTCCCCTCACCCACCCCACAGAGAGGGCAGGGTGAAGACGACATCTAGGAACATGCCTCAAACAGCCAACCCGCAGGGGAAGATTTGAAAACAGAACTGGCATTAAGAGAAAGAGCCCTTTGATTTTTTCTGAAAGAGGGGTTCTTGGACCATGTCAGGTCTATTCGTTCTGGAAGGGAAAGTGAATATTATAGAGTGTACTTTAGCTTGATAGAGAATTCCAGTACATCTCTAAAAGTGGGAACAAAATCACCAGCACCCCACTGATACAGAGAGGCCTAGGTGAGAAATTGCCTTAGCAGTTGGCTCTCAGTTTTTGTGTCTGATTGCACAGAGAAGTAAATGGCATATTTAATGATAAAATAGTTTGGAAGAAAGAGGTTTTTATTAATGAATTATGATAAATATATATGAATCCCAGCATTCTCTCAAAGACAGGATTTGAATTTTTTCCTAGATCAGCTAATATCTTAGTCAAATCTCTTCCATTTGTATCTGGCCTGGGCCACGTCTTAAAATCCTTAACACCTTATGTCTCCTTAATTGCTCTATGTGGGCAACTTCCATTTAAAACTGGTTCTCGTTGCCATTTGACTTTTAAGAGAAGATTAGAAAGTAAATTTTTCATCCTACAAAACTACCACACTTCCATACACATGAAATAAATCACGGAGTACAGTTGAATGGGAATTCAATTAATGTTTTTGCCATTTTCAAGCCTGTAGAGGAATGAAAGCAATTGTTTCAAGAAAGAAGAAAAAAAAAACATCCAAAAGTAGATTGGTATTTATAAAAACCAATTTTCTTGTCTGCTTTTGCTTTACTTCCCTGCAGCAGCCGGAATAATGGCCCCTAAAGATGCCAACATGCCAACCCCTGGGACCTGTGAATATGTTACCTTACGTGGCAAAAGGGACTTGACAGAAGTGAAGAATCTTGAGATGAAGAGATTATTCTCAATTACCTAGGTGGGTCTGATATAACCACAAGGTCCTCATAAATGAAAGAGGGAGACGGGTTCATCAGAGGAGATGTGACCATGGAAGCAATCGTCAGAGAGATGAAATGACTGGTTCTGAAGAATGGATGTGTAGGGAGTTGTAGCTTACATGCTGGAAAAGGCAAGGAAACAGATTTCCCCCCTAGAGCCTTCAGAAGAAATGCAGCCCGGCCAACGTCTTGAATTTAGCTTCTGGGAGACTGATTTTGGACTTTCTGATGCCCAGAACTGTAAAATAATGAACTTCGTTGTAAACAGGAATAATCATACCTATCTTCACCTGTTGTTTTAAGCCACTAAATTTGTGGTAATTTGTTACAGCAGCAATAGGATACTAATACAGTCTCCAAATCCTGTCTGGGCAGGAATCATGAGTGCCATTTTCCAAAAATTGAAACCACAATTTGGAAAAACTCAAAGTTAGTAAAATAGTCAATTGTCTTCGTTTGCCAAGGCCTCTGTAACAAAGCACACAGACTAGCTGGTTTAAGTAGAATGCATCTATTATCTAACAGTTCTGGATGCTAGGTGCCGGAAGAAAAGATGCCAGCAGAACCATGCTCCCTCTTACAGAGGGGAATCTGTGCCGTGCCTTTCCCCTGGCTTCTGGAGAGTGACCCATAAACCCATGGCATTCCATGGCTTACAGGAGCATGACAGTCTCTGCCTCATCACCTGGCGCTCTCTCTCTCTCTCCCCCCCCCCCTTTCTCTCTCACTGTGTGTGTCCAAATTTCCTTGCCTTATAAGGACACCAGTCATATGAGATTATGGTCCACCCCAATCCAGTTTGGCTTCATCTTAACTAATAATATCTTCAAAAGACCCTGATTACAATACATTCGCGTTCACAAGCCTGCAGGTTAGGACTTGAATACGTCTTTTGGGGAGACAGAATTCAATCTATGACATCAGTCTAAGGCATAATTAAAATCTGACACACACCCTATAGCTATGGTTGCCAACTACTAGCTAAATAACTAATAATATTTTATATTCCTTTTTTTAAAGGGAAAAATGATTTTTAAGTCACCCAGAACACACTGGAATGATGAAATATGCTCATACACATGGCTTGGCCGCCAAGGTGTTCTCTATCAGTTCCTCTGCTCCTCGGGATTTAACAAATAGTGGGCAATGGACACAGAAACATGCTTTTCAATGAGGGAGAAAATTAATTAATTAATTAATTTAAAAGGGTGGGCCATGGTGGCTCAGCAGGCAGAGTTCTCACCTGCCATGCCGGAGACCCAGGTTCGATTTCATTGCCTGGCTGTGCCACGTGGGGGACTCCATACCCAGTGCCTGCCCGTGCAAAAAAGAAAAAAAAAAGAAAAGAAAAGAAATTAAAGATAAGGGAGAATGCCCCATTCATGTGGACTTCCTGGCAAACACATCTAGCAAATGGACCAGAACTCATTTTGTTGCTGAAAACAGAAAGGAGGCACACACCTCCCAGCCGTGGAAGGTCATGGAAGTGGTGAGGGTGCAGAGTGCTGATGCCCCATGGAGGAAAAAGGACAACAGATGGCCAGGACCTCGCCAAGAGGGACAACTTGGGTATCTGACTTGCCATAGGAAATCCTGCCTTTGAACTGGACTGATACGTAGCTTAGGAAGAATAGGCTGGGATAGAATATTCCAGTTTGAAGGAGCCTCAGCTACCTTCCTCTTGTATCATCAAGTCACTGGACACTTCACCAGTTCATGAACGCTTGAGAATACTCTAAAGGTTTTTAACAGAATATTTGCATCTCTTCCTAACCCACTGAAACACCAAAATCCAAGAAACCTTAGCTTTTTCGGTGTTTAAAGTTTCACTTCTGAAAGCATTTCTTTTTTGTTTCTCAAATCAATTTCGCTTTCTTGTTTTCTAGATTAACTATATCTTGAGAACGGGCTGGGAGCAAGGAGGGTATTTGGAAAGGAGAAGAGGTGGAAAATGAAGAGGCAGCAAAAGGCTCGCTCGGGCAATCAGACAAACAAATCATCCGTCTTCCTGCCTCACATCCACGCTCAGGAGAAAGCCCAGTGCCCGGCACAGCAGCGCCGAGCAGGTTTGGGGCAGCTCAGCTCTCTGGCTCTGAGTCAGGGAAAGAGATAAAATCCCTCATTTCTCTCTGAGCAATAAGTACAGAAGATGAGGCTTATCAGTCTCATTAGGAATAATAGAGAGAAATTGCTTACAATCATCTCTAATGGGTTGCCAGTTTTCTGACAATGGGTTGGGCAATTAGTTTGTCAATTTTTAACTGAATGCAAAAAATAATAATAATCCCCCAGCGAGCTTTTGATCTGCCCTATCACCTTTCACCTCAGGCTCCCGAGACCTGGCGGCACCTTCCAGGGGCCTTTTCCCATTAGCCACACCTACATTTGTTCAGGAATTGAATCCACTGCGGACAGGGTCTCTCAGGAAAATCCAGTGGAAAATCCTGGCCGTTCACCCTTTCCTACTCTGGTCCCCTTAAAAGTATCCTTCCCTACCCATTGAACTACACATTTTTTCTTGGTTGTAGCCTGGACTAAATCAGAGATTGGCCTTTTAGAATATTTTATCTCTGGCCTCCTTATATGAATTAAGTCATGATCAAGAAAATATTTCCATTTTACTGTCCCGTCCTCTCACTGAACTATAACAGGACAAGACTGCAGCCATGTCTAATTCTGATGGGCGAGTTACAACAAGCAGACCTGGCCTGCTGGAGAGCAGACTCCATGCCCAGAAGGGATGGAGGTAGCTAGAGGAGGAACGTGACATACAAACCTACTGAAGCAAACAGTCTGGTGAGTAAACTGACTGAACTGACAACCAGGACCTAAGTGAAAGGTCTGGCCAATTTGCTCATGAAATTTCCAGCAAATGCCTTCAATGCCTTCTTCTACTACTGAGACTAATGCCAGGCCCTATTACTGCCTCTCCTGTGAGCACTTCAGAGAAAATACCCAAGAAATTTAAAGCCCAGTAACCACTGTGCTACTGTTTCCACTGCAGTGGCTGCATTCCTTCTAAGGCTTGAAATGTCCTGCAGACATCCTCTCCCGCGGCATTGCTAAGGTGGGCAGTAGGCTAAGGGGAAGGAGAGGAAGGTGCTCTGGCCAAGAACACATAGCTAACCAGCAAATTGCAGGGCAGAATTCCTCCTCCTTCTTTTTAAAGGGATAAGAAAACCTTATCCCTTTAAAAAGAAAAAAGGGTATGAATAAGAAAGCATGGAAGTCCACAGATACAGCAAACCCTATTCCCACCACATTTACCTTTTTCACTCAGCCCTTTCCTAATTCTCCGTTCCTTCTCCAAGTGACTGGAATAAAATAAACTACTAAGAACCCTTTTTACCTTGTACCAGGAGCTGTGACATTTTCAGGGACCCTTCCCTAAGCAACTTATGAAAACCACTGACACCATTATTCTGTTTGCATCTTTCCTGGCATGTATTACAGTTTTAACTATATGTCTGTTCACTTGTTTGCCTCTCTCCTGTAAGCTCCCTGAGCGCAGGGGCTAGGTCTGTTTCACTCCAGCACCTAGTGTAATGCTTGGCAGATAACAATCAGCCCCTACTGAGTTAATTTGCTAATTGGTTAATGATAATCCTTATAACAACAGAGGAGACTACGTATGATTACCCCCTTTTACAGAAGAGAAGCCTGAGTCTCAGAGAGCTGGATGACTTTCCCAAGGTCACAAAGCCAAACAGTTGTGGAAGCCAGGATACAATACAACCTCAGACCTCTTGGACTTTAATCTTTGTCCCTGGACCTCCTGCATCAACACAGAGCATTCCCCCTCCTTCCATCAGCCAACTGCATCCCTCCCACTTTCTAAAAGAAGCTCAAGCTTCACCTCCTCCTTGGAGTTTTGCCCAGTATCTTCTCCACAGTGGCCTTTTCCGTGGACTCTCGCACTTACTTAAGTAAGAGTTGACTTGGGGGATTTTGTTTACCTTATTTATATAATGGTTAGGAAAGAAAGGAAACTGAGGGGAGAGGTGAGGAAGAGAAAATGGAGGTAAATAGACTTCAGAAAAGAGGAAGGCATTCATGCAATGAGGCCTTGAGAGAAGACAAAAGAAACCGGAAGAGAACAAAGCACCAACTGTGGACTCGGGAGGAAGCAGGGTACGCGGGAACCACTGAGCTGGGCACGCATTCTGCTTGGTTCTGCTGAGAATGGCATGGAGTTGCCGTATCATCATGCCACCCTGGATACTGTGCAGGGCATGGAGAAGCATTCCTGGCTCAAGGAGAGATATTTTTGCCTAAGCTACCCCGAGCCATGGCGCATAACTAAGGCCCCACTTTCCCTATGCGGAGCCACCCAATCGGTCAGTATCTCTACAAACAGCACAGGGGCCAAAGGTAACAGACTCAAGTCCTCAGGGCAGAAGCCATGCCCATCCTTCGGCATGTACCTGAAGCACTGGGAGCAGGGCTTTCTCCATAAGGGGTTGTACATTTTCCTGGCACACCCCCACTGATCCCTTGACCACCTGCACTTGAGCAAAGTACTTGTAATGTGTTCAGACACAGACAAAATGAGGCCTTCACCTTCCCTGGCACCTTAAGACAGCAAAATTACTTCTTCAGATCTCTTCATTGCACCCTATCTGAGCTGCTTTGGTATCTCAAGAGCAAGCACAGAAAGTAGATCTAAAGATGCAAAGTGGAAAACAGCTCTCTGGTTATTTGAAACCCTCATTATAGTGTAGCAAGATTTCAGAAGCATCTGCACACACTTTCAATTCCAATCACGGAATAAAGCAAATTCCAGACTCATTTATGGGCTGAACAGTCCTATCACAGCTTTCCCAGAGGTGGGCCCATCCCTTGGCCCATATTATGCGGGACAAAAGAATGATATATTTAAAGAATCAGCTATTTATCAGTTCTTTATTTCTATTACAGGCAGAATCAAAAGCTGACACCCACAAGGACCCTTTTCAGCGAGGGATTATATATCACACCATAGAAATACATAAAAGACAAATTATCCCTGAGATCACTGTGCCTCCTTTGCCCTGCTCGAGGTTTAAAGGCAACTGCAATTAGAGGTCATGGTCACAGATACGCCGGCAGCTCGGAGCGCCTGTTTACTTTAATCCTGCAGCAATGGAACCAGGATGAATTTTTGTACTTCGACTAAATTTGAATTCTGTGGGCCTGATTCAGATTTGTGGGAGTTTCGTAATTTGCTTTTGTTAACAAGATCTCTCTCAGCTTCTGCAGTGTTTACAATATGAGATCTAATTTGGGCTTGAAACGCTCATGGAAATTAAGCGCATTACTTTTAAAAATGCAGTTGGGAAGAGACGGAGAGGGAAAATGATGGGACATGCTGCAAATCCACTGCGTTTGCACATTTGCCGTGGCGTTCTCCCAGCTGCACGGACTCATGAACCTCGTCCCCGCTACCGCTCCAGCGGCTCGGCAGACCCCACTCTCGGACGTGTGGCTGTATTAAGAAGTCTATTTCACTGCCGTTGGCGGTAAGAGAAATTGGAATTCTCGCTGGGACATGATCAGTTTTGTTTTATTTATTTTAACACTTAAGAAGTATACGAGACTCCCGAGAGTCTCGGGAGTCTCTCATGGCTAGGTGGTTATTATGGTGCCTTTTTTTCCATCCTAATAGTAGCTTTCATGTACTGAGAGTTTCCACTTGCCAAGTTTGCTATGCTAAGCCCTTTGCTTGCACTAACCCACGACAACCTGACAAGGAGGTTGAAGACACAGTGGGAAAGTCACCTTCCCAAGCCACACAGCTCAACAGCAGCTCCAGAGTCCAAACCCAGTTCATCTGTCCTTATAGACCCCTCAGTCATTGCCACTGGACTTGCTGCCTGTTCTCTAACAATAAGATGCTTCTTGTAGCCTTCCTCTCCAAAAAAAAACCTGTTAGAAAAGATCCATTCGATTATGACAGCCACATCCCCTGAACACAAACAATACTTAAAAGAGCTTTAATTTATGAGTTTAATAAAAGCCAGCCAGGTGAATTTCAAGCCTATCATGCAAAGAATGGATCAGTTCAAACAGATTCAAGAAATATGGGGGTGATCTTTTAAAAAGAAAAGGAGGGATGTGGCTTCCTCGGAGCACAGGGTAGTTACTGTGCTGCTTCCAGGGAAAGGTCAGCCAGCTGTGTCCTCAGAGGCCAGCCAGGATCCTGGCTCAGGGGACCTTGCCTTCCGGCCAAAGGCACGATTTCTTCACTACGCCAATTGTGGGCCCACATGCATCTCAGAGGTGGGCTAGAAATAACAGTGGTGTATAAAACTGAACTCCCAGGTTATTAATTTTCAATGAAAATTAGAACTAGTATATGATCCATAAAGGAGCATGAGCCACCTCATTCTTCCCCTTAGGCTGACCTACAGGAAAAGTCAATCTATAATCAGGGGGAGATTGATGAACACAGAAGCAGAATGTATGTTTGCAGTTAGAAGCAGGTGTAATGGCATCTCATGATGACAGCTTATCCGTGCCTCCAGCTCCACAGCAGAGATGGTCTTGTGAATAGGACCGAAACCTGACTGCTGAGATTTCTTCCCCTTTGGACAATACTCTGGGTGAGAAGAGCTCTGCAGTCCTCCTTGCTCCACCTGCCTATGACTGAACAACCTTCTTCCCATCAGGTTCCAGCCAAATACATGCTTTCCTGAAAACCAGTCCATCTTTATTAAGTGAGTTTTATATTTCTCTTCTCCAATCTGTCCCAGGTTAGGCTCTTCAGGAAGCAAACTCTGGACCACGACTTGGTTGGGGCATGCTCTCGGGATCACCACGTGGAGGAAAGAGAAGGATGCATGACTGACCAGAGGGAGACACCGAGCTGTGATGCCGCCCCAGCGATGGTCGCAGCCAAGCCCGCTGTGAGCTCTGGAGCCAGGATGGCCTTTCAGAGGTGTCCCAAGTTAGAGTAGGAGCTGGGCCCTTATACTCTATCCAATTAGTTGTTGGAGGTGGGCCACCCTAGAAAGTGGGCAAGGCAGCTCTCTTCAGCCAAGGCAGTTCTCATAGGTAGAAGTACTCCTCACTTCAGGACCTCTTGCCCACACTGTGATGTCCCTCTACCTAGAGCACTCTTAACCCACTCTTAACCCTCCCAGTTCCTACTCTCCTGTAGGTCTCAGCTAAAGCATCACTTTTGCAGAAACCCTCCCTCCATATAGAGGAAGCTCCCCTGCTGAACAACCTCCTAGCTAGCTATACTTTTGCATCTTGTGTAATTATTCTATTTATTTCTATACCACCCCATGTCCCACTAGCCTATAAGCTCTATAAAAGAAAAGACCATGTTTGCTTGGCTCGCCACAGCTTTCTCAGTATTTGGCACAGGGCCTGGAAATGAATAGGCACTCAATATATACTAAATGAATGAGTGAATGAATGAACACAAAAAAATAATACTGATATCAGTGTTATTTAATTAAGTCTTTTGGATATCTTAGCACTATCCCAATTTCCTCTATGCCACACACACACACACACACACACACACACACAAACCATGATTACAACATCTAGAGAGTTGAAGAAAGCATCCACTTGGAAATCCTGACTCTGGTTTTGTTGCCAATTCCATCCCAAATACCTTCTCTTCCCATGTCTATTCAGCCAAGTCCCATAAGCAATGTGCTTTGCAAAGCTTATGTAGAGCCTAAAGATTTTTCTATATGCACCCAAGGCAACTTACTATCACTGAAAGTGAGCACTTAAGGTGCATCTCCCACCAATCTGTCTGGCAAAAAAAGAGGAAAGGAGGGTTTGGACTTGCCTCCTGGGACAGCAATGCTTGGAATGATGTCCTGGGTTAGGGCTATTTTTTCATTCCACCTTGCCACACCTCAAAGGGAAAAGATAGTTTGACACAGTAGATTTTAAAAAATAATTTTAAAATTTATTTAATTTATATGTTTTCATGGCAACAGAACCATCAACCAATGAATGTATCCTCCCCTGCAAATAAATGTTTTCCTCAAGGAAGGAAATGTTATCATGTGTTTATCCACTTTGGTAAGTAACCTGTCTTGGGAGCCCCTTATAAATTCCATACTTTCTTTTTCCACTTCCCTCCTTCAAAGACTTGTCCAAGAACTGAAACTCTGAATCAAGGCAAAAGGAAAGCCTAGAAAAGCTTTCAGTGCAATGAAGAGATGGGTTACAAAGCAAGGAGAAAGATTCCAGTTGGCCTTTCTCTGAACCAGAGCAAAAATTCTAAGATCTCTTTTCCTGACCTTAAATTTCCTGGTACCTAAGTCATCCTTAAACAGATCTACTGACAGGGTCACATTTATAAAATCTAAATAGCCCTCTTGGCACCTGGCCAAACTCCATCAACAGCCCCAAGACTTTTAACTCCTTCTGAGGTTCCTTCTTTGTACCCCCTCCCATGGAGTCACTGAGTGCTGCCCCCAGCCCTTGGATTCCCTTCTGCAAAGGGAGGCTCCTCATCTCTCCAGTGCTTCTGGAAGCTACAGAGCTTCCCAACTCCTGGGCATTCCCACAAAGGGCCAGGAGCTCTGCTCCTGCAAACCTGACCACAGCATCTTTGAAACAGTGAAGGCCCAGGTTTTTTAAGACTTAATTTAACAATCTGCACAACTCTCTGCTTTTCTTCCCAAAAATATAACTAATTGTGGGGGGCATTCAGACTCCAAACGGTTGGAGAGAAGATCTTTGACTATAATTTCCATGTATTCTCTTCTGTCCTGGACTGTGGCTGACAAGGGACAACTCTGAACTCCTTTCAGACTAACAGAACTATTGAGTTGCTCCTACAAAGTAATTTTCCTTGCTCCTTATACTCTCTTTTCTTGTTATTTTTAATTTAAAAAAAAATAAGAAAGAGAACAGAAAGGAAGAGACTAACCGTGTAATACAGAGAGGTGGGCATCCAAGATGGAAAAACTTCAGCCTTGGATCTTCCTGAGAGGCCAGTAGAAGCCAATTCATCTCAACCTACGCTTCTTCTGAGTGTATTTGTGAGGAGAGGTTTGGGCTGAAGTCCCTTGCTGGTTTACAAGGGCTGTTCAGCCACAGTGAGTTGGTGAGAACAATGGATTCCACGTTCAACTGGAACGTGTGCTTCCTTTGGAAAGCCCTGTCTATAGGTAGGATAGGGTAAGTACCAGCAGCTACAACCAGCTGCCAAGCTTTCTCTTTCCTGGTGAGTGGACTGTCCACCAGACCCTCATTGTCCCCTCCAGAGCCTAATAAATAAAACACTCAAGACTAGACTGCCATTGTTGGAGAATAAAATTCAGTAGGTGAGAGTTAAAGCTGAGCATCCGGAGCTTTAAGAAGTTCCACAGATCCTTCTGTTGTGTAACTGGAATTGAGGCCCACGGATCTATGAGTGTGGTTACGAATGGGTCACATCCCCATCACGCCTTTTGGCTACTCCAGGTCATATTAGAGATGAGCAATAACAGTGAAATAACGACATAGGACTTATCTTCTTTGAATTTCTGTCCTACTGCTGCTGTAACAAATTGCCACAAATTTAGTGGCTTAAAAAACACAAAATTCTGGAGGTCAGAAATGCAAACTGCATCTCAATAAGGCTAAAATCAAGGTGTTGGCAGGGCTGCATTCCTTCTGGAAGCTCTAGGGGAGAATCCATTTCCTTTCCTTTTCCAGCTTCTAGAGGCCACCTGCATCCCTTGGCTCATGGTCTCCAGCCAACAACTGCATAACTCCAACCTCTGAGTCTCTGATGCTGACCGTCCTGTCTCCGTCTTTCTTTTACAAGAACCATTGTGATTCCATTGGGTTCAGTCCACCAGGTTAATCTCCTCTTCTCAAAATCCTCAAATCACATATGCAAAGCCCCTTTTGCCAAATAAATTAACATATTCCCAGGTTCTGGGGATTAGACATGGACATCTTTGGGGGACCATTATTCTTTCTTAGCAAACTTGTCCTCTGGGAATTTGGGGGTAAGACCAATTAAGGTAGGTATCTGCCAGAGGGTTCTCTCATTATCAAAGACTCAAAAACAGCCTTGGCCTTAGCAGTCTCTCCTCACTCTACTTGCTACCTCTGTCCATTCTGGGATTTCCTGGGAAAGGTTTCTTCCTATTTCATCTCTCCTTCTCTTGGGAAATACATAAATCTGGAAAAGACACAAAAAATGACAAGAGCACTGCATCTGGCATGCACAAAAGAAAAATAATTGCAGAGCATAAGTTTACAAACTTTGTGCAAAATAAGCTTAGGAAACTCTACAGCCAAATCGTGTCAATCAGCATTCCTGGCACGTTTGCTCATTAAATGCTATGCAAGTCAGGCAGGTCTTTATGGTTGTTGAAATAGCAAATCTGCACATTTTGGGTGATTCAAAATATTTGTAATAGAACTGCTACTAAATCTATAAGCATGGTTCTCACATTACAATCTTTCTCAGTAGTGAAGGAAAGTATCATGCCCAGCAGTATAGCTCTGGGGAAGTTTGCTCATGATAGAGTATTTTAGAGGGTATGGAGGGAAAAGGAGGGGGAATCAATTGTAAAACTGAGGAAGACAGGATATGGACCTTTATTTGCTAAAGAAAAAGCAGCTGGAAATGCACTGCAGTTGTTAGAGAAAATAAGAAAGTTTCTTGGAAATTAAATTCAGGGAAGATGAAGTTGAAAGCAAGAGGAAATGAAAATGCTGTCTGACTTTAAAAAGGCCATATTTAAGAAAAAGTGAAAAGATGGTAAATATTTTTCAAATACCTCTCTATATTTCTTGTTTTATGAATGGTCCATTCTTCTCTTTTCTTCATTTTTCTACTATGGTATTTATTTTTTTATTATTGAATTTAAGTACTCTGTGTATTAGAGCTATTAACTCTTCTTCTGAAATATGTATCACAGTTTTCTTATTTGTCAATTTTGTTTATACTAGGGATTTTCTTTCTCTGCAGATGTTTTAAATTTGTATTCAGCCAAATCAGTCGATTTTTTTCCTTGCGTTCTCTGGATTTATTATTAAGCTGAAAAAGGCCTTCTGCACACCAAGATTATAAAAAATTTGCCCACTAGTAATCACAAATACAACTAGAGAGGAGATCTAATTTTTTAACTATCAGATTCATTCATTTAATTCTGCAACAAATATTTGTCAAGTGTCCATTATGTGATAAGCATTGTGCAGAGAGCTGGGTATAAAGGAACAAAGAAAACAGAAGAAAGGAAAAAAAAAAACTTTGCCCTTATAACATTTACGTTCTAGTAGGTTGAGCTAAATAATAAGCAAGATGAATAAGTAAACTACAAAAATATATTAGAGAATGATCAGTGACATGGAATAAAATGAAGTAGGATAAGGGGACAGAGAATGCTGGAGGGTGAGGCAAGTGACAACTGAAGTACGATGCTAAGGGAAGGTCCCATCACGTGGGCCATGCTGATATCTGAGTGATGGGGGGAGCTTTGAGCCAATGAAAAGTCCCGAGGCAGGCGCTGCTTGGTGTGCTCCTGAAACAGCAAGGAGGGCAATGTGGCCAGAAAGCAGGTGGAAAGCAAGGTAAGAGTGGAAATAGGTCAGAGAGGCAATGGCGGGTGGGGGCGGTGATCTCTTGGGGCCTTCTGGGTCATTGTAAGGATTCAGGAGATGAGGTAGCATTGCTGAGTTTGAGGTAGAGGGTGATGCTATTTTACAGATTACCAGAATCACCCTGTCTACCAAATTAAGGATAGACTGTTCTGGAAGGAACGTAATTATCCAAAACAGTGATTAGGGCCACCTGGTAGCAGAGGATTAGATGTGGCATATGAGAGAAAGATAAGAGTCAAGGATGGAATCAAGCTTTTTGACCTGAACAACTGGAAGGATGGCCTGGCCATTAGCTATGATGGAAAGGCTGCAAGTGAAACTCTTTGGGGAAAGATTAGGAGCTTAGTTTTGTACATATCAGGTTTAGGATGTCTGTTAGAAATCCAAGTGGAGATGTTAAATATTTACTTGGATCTACAAGCTTGTCAGGGGAAAGACACCTGTTACCACTTCCAGGGGAGAAGTCCAAGTGCATGGAGGATAGCAAAGAGGTGTCACCCCACCCCAATATAAGTGCAGGAGATACCAAGAAAGACATGACTCACATGGATATTGGATGGAACACTGTTGACGCCTACAGAAGAGACAAAACAAGGTCAGTCTCACTAGTGGGTGTCAGCCCCCCATGACCAGTGGATCTCATGCTATGCTGATGCAGGAAGATGGTCTACACCCACCCCTCTTTCTAATAGGCTGTTGGTGAGAGACCCTACTCCCTCTCTTCCAGGAATAGATAGAGCAGCAGGGGTGGGTCAGAGGCCAAGAAGTCTCCAATGAAGACCTGCATGTGTTCCAGGAAAAAGAGGAGGGAATGTGCCCACAGGCCACTATATGCTAGGAGATGTGCTTTCTCTCTCCCGGAACTACTGAGAAGGAAGTCATCCCAAGATTAGCATCCATCCTCGGAGACAGGCTAACACAGTTGTCCTGAGTACAGGGTTTATATGTGGGAAACAGGAAAAGACAGCAGGCCACATTCAGACAGTCCCTTTCTATAAAAGCAAAGTTCCAGAGATAGGTCTGAGCTGAAGATGAACATTTGGGAATCATCACATGTAGACAGAATTTAAGGCCATGAGTCTAAAGAGACTGGCAAAGATTAAGAATATTGGTGTCATGGTCAGGGACATGTGTCAACTTGGCCAAGTTGTGGTACCTGTTTGTCTGGTTGAGCAAGTGCTGGCCTGTCTGTTGCAATGAGGACACTTCATAGAATTAGGTCATGATCACGTCAGCTGCATCCACAGCTGATTCCATTTGTAATCAGCCAAAGGGGAGTGTCTTCTACAATGAGTGATGTTTAATCTAATCACCAGAAGCCTTTTAAGGAGGACTCAGAGGAGACAGATTCCATTCCTGCTTCAGCTGGTGAGCCTCTCCTGTGGAGTTCATCCAGACCCTCCATCGGAGCCGTCGGCTTCACAGCCTGCCCTGTGGATTTTGGACTCTGCATTCCTGCACACATGAGACACTTTTATAAATAGTATATTTGCAAGTGTTCCCTGTTGATTCTATATCTCTAGAGAACCCTAACTAATACAACTAGCAATGCCAAATATTGGCCAGTGTAAAAGAAGGTGCACATTCTTATATACCCTTCATCTAAATCAACAAAATCCTCTGGAAAACAGTTAGCAACATGCATCAAAGGTTAAACATGCATATACTTGGCCCATCAATTTCATTTCTAGGAATTCATATTAAGGAAGGAACCAACCAAATAAGTGAATAAAAATAAGCATGCTCACATCATTCATTCTTATTTAAAAAGCTACAAACAGCTTAAATGACCAACAAAAGGGAGTTAGTTATTATGATATACCACAATTAATATTATATGGCTATTTTAAACTGACAGTGTAAAGATTTATATTCACATGTGCTATGGTATCTGTAACGTACTCAATTCTTTAGCAAAAGTGTAATGTAGATGGCATGTGGGGTTTTTTTGCTTTGCTTTGTTTCATTTCTTGAAGCTACACCCTAGGAGGAGACCCAGGTTTCAATCAGGAGCCCACACACCGGGGACGGCCAGTTAGCTTCCATCAGAAAAACCACGCTCCAGAGGTAATGACAAAAAGCCTTTCTGTAATCCACATCTCTAATCAACAGGAAAAGCTTTGCTAATTAGCATACTGAATTTCAGAAATGGGCTTTCATAGGGGAAATTAATGGATTCTTAATGAGCATAATGGATATTAGAAATGGGCAATCATCGGTGAAATTTGCAAACATCAAGATGTGAATTGGCTAAAACGTTTTAGAGACCCTGCCCACCCTTGCCTGAACATCTCCTGAGGCCTGTCTTCACACTTCAGAGGTGTTGGCTGAGGCTTGATCCCTAAACTGTGCCCCATCCAGCCACCAGTTTAAAGAACTCTCTGGTTGCCCTTTGTTGTCTCCAAAGGCATGAACCTTATGTTGAAAATTCTGCAGCGTCTGCCTCCAGTGATCCTTTCACTGAAAGTTTGGCTGAAGCCCATGAGAGGAAAAATCACAGGATTTCACTGAACTTCTAGAACAGGTTAAATATATTGTTTTTTCCTTGCTAACCAGTGATTGTTTTACTACTGAATGTCTGCGCATGTGACAGGATTAGTTCCAAGAGTCGCTGTCATCGTCATTTGAGAAAAAGACTGTGAGGAATAGCTACACTTGTCCCCTCTCACTTTTCACATTACTTTTTTTAATCCAGAGGAACCCAACAGCCGCCCATGGGTCTGACAAACAGCTACCGGGGGACAACTCAGAAACAGAAGTGAGACACATGCCATCTTCCCAGGACAACTAGTGAACAGGGATTCTTGAAGTGGGAAAGGACAGGGCTGATGCCTGGGATGCAATTTTACGATCAGGAAGAAAAAAAAAGTTGAAGCTACAAGTTGTTTTTTTAAAAAAATGAAATAAAAATAAAATATGCAAAGAAAAGAGATAGGTGGGAAAATAGCCAGGGAATGCCATCAATTCAAACACCCAGCTGAGGATTAATATTTCATTCTTGCTCTTATCTCTAGAATACCCCTATTTTTTTTCAATAGAAGGATTAGCAGCCTATGTTAATTAGAAAATTGCTTCTACATGTTTTTTCAATCTCTCAAGATCAATCATCATGACCCAAGTGACCAAATACATTTGGATATGCATAAACTTTTAAGTATTTACCCTACCCAGTGCTCTTCTCCTTCCCCCAAACATAGTCAGTAATATTCATTGATTTCTTCCCTACCATTTGTTTTAAGTAGCCATATGTTATTCTTGGTTGTTCAAATTGCTGAAATTTTATGCTGATTCCTGATTCTGCCTTTCCCACTTTCCTTTTCCTTTCACTACATACAGCAGTCCCTGACTTAATTCCCCAGGTCCCCTTCCACCCTTCCCTCTCCCTTGCTTTCTGCCCCCTTCCTCTATCTCTTTCTTCTTATTCCTATTCTCTAGCAGCCCCCAGATGCCCAAAGAGAATAATGGTAAGTTAAGAGGCAGCCTGGTGAGAAGACACCCCCAAGAGTATTTCAGGGAGTGATTAGTTCATTCCAACATTACAGAAAGGGTGATTTTTCATAAAGCCACACTCAAAAACTTGCCCTCCATGGAGACTGGAAAAAATAATAATCAAATGGTAGAAGTTTTCCAAAGGCTTTTTGCCATGGCTTTAAAAAGACAGAATAGAGACAGATAGAGGAGGGAAGACTAAATCACAAAACCCAAGAATGCCAGCCGTAGAGGATTCTAATAAAAATGCAGTGAACACCATTTCCTCTTCAAACAGCTTTTTTATTATTATTTTTTTAATACTATTTGATTTTAAACTCAATCCTTGTCTGGGAGAACATATGTTACTGCACAGGATTGTTCCCCCCTTTGAAAATACCCACTGCCCTGCAAACCAGCAAGAAAAGGGGAATTTCTGGCAGGGGGTGGGCAATAAGACATGAGATTCCTGACCCTTTTAGCTGCTTTAAGTGGCAGGCTATTTCCTCTCTGCGCACTTTTTTCCCCCTCCTGCTGCTGTTACTGTTGTTTCTGCCTTGCAAGGACATGCCATTTTACTTAACCACTCCCCCCCTTCTTAATTGGCCTGCAGTAAAAATACAAATTGCACCACTGTACTTTATTATTAGCCATTTGATGGGCCAAAAATGCCTCATAAGTACTGCCTAGAGGATATTAATCAGACCTGCTGACTCTCCTAAGCGCCCACTTTTACATCTTGACCCTCAGAGGAGGGCGGTGGGTGGTGATCACGGCTCGTCCCCCAGGGGCATTTAGCTGGTCACCGCTTCTCCATTAGTGAAGGGTGTGACAGCCATCCTGGAAGAGCTCAGTACCCAGCCCGCATCTCTCCTGCTGCCCATTAGCTTTAATGCCCGCTGTACTTTATGGACATGAAAAGCTGTCTCGTTTTTTTTTCCACTCTTCCGGTAATAGAGTATGGAGTGAGTGTCTGAATCTTAAAATGGCAGCTAAACTCAATACTCTTTAGAGTCTTGTGACATGGCAAAGAGGTAAAAATCCAGGAGGACTGTGGTCCCAAAAGCAAGGCCCCAACTAGACAAGCAGAAGGAGACAACCCTGTACATAAAAATGTAAATGAAAATTGCAGTAGGGAACACTTATTGAGGATTTGCTTAATGCTATAATGATGATAGAAGTTTGTTGTGAGCTTTCAGTTTCACAAAGCTCCATTCTTTGTATAAATCTCACCACCAACCCTTCTGGCGATCAGTTATCTTGAAATTCGCATTACTTGTGTGTGCTCCGAAACACCAAAAAAACAAAAAGAAGAAAATGAGTAAAAAACTGTTTCAACTTTTAAAGCGAAGGCCAGTCTCAGCTAAGTGCCACGGGGGAAAGTAGGAGTTATTTGATCAATCCTATTCCCATTCAGTAAATTAAGCTAGTATGTGATAGGTCTTCACATTTGCCCCTCCATATGCCACTCTCCACCCTTTGCTCTCTGACCTTTATGGACCCCGTCAGCAGAGCTCCTATACCCGTCAGCCAATGCAGAGCCCATGCGGAATCAGACAGAGGTATACTGAAGAGCAAGGTCAGGTATTTCTTTCCCCGGAAACTTCTCTGTGAGATTTGTCTTGAGATGGCTGATATCATAATTGAAGTTCACTTCTCCTTTCTCAAAAGAGCCTGCTCTAAAAACTCTCTTCTTACGGGTCTATTTAACCTCTCCTTCTCACACCCTTCCAGGCCCAGGGAGGGTAACAGCTCAACTGTTGCAACCCCAGGTTCCTGCATTATCATACGTGGTTGTCACACAGCCACAACTTTGTAAATAAACCCTCCTTAGATTTTCCATGAATCGCCCTAATTTTCGTTTGGGACCTGATGGATATTGACTGGCAACGTTTTTTTTTTTTCTTTCTTTCTTTTTTTAGAGGGAAGAAATAGTTTAAAATGAGCTTGTTCATGTAAATTAACTTCTAGTTGGTAAAATGAGACCCACAGTTCGCTTTCATTTTTGTTTTTTAAGTTTGTGCTTGTTTCTTGGTTCCCAACTCAGGGCCCTTCACCCCACCCCCAGAAATTCTGAAACAGTGTGATCCTTGGTTTAAACACATCCAAACCTTGATCAGATTTTACTTACTCAAATTCAAAATAAGTCTACAAGTGAGATAGGTCAAAAAAAAAAAGAGTCTAAAGTCGATCACAAATTCAGGAATCATTTCCCCAGTCATATGATTCCCAAAAAAGCATGCCCTGTAAGGATAAAACATATTGCTTGTTCCACCTATTTTGATTATTTGTATAGGAAAATGCCCTCAGATGATAGGCGCATATGTAGCATTTGTGAGAAGCTTCTGTTACAATGAGAGTGCCGCGAGGCAGCCAAGGCCAGGCAATGTCAGTGAACTTCTATGAGTTTCCAAAAGAGGAATGGCCAGTCTAGTCAAGGAAAAGATGCTCAGCCAGTTGAGCTTGGCCATTTTTAGCGTCATTTTAACTCTAATCTGTTCCAATAGCAGTGATGTTCGAGAAAGTTACCCCAGCTAGTTTGACATATCTTTTTATATTGTGTGTTAACAGGGAATTTTTTTCTTGACCTGATTTTGTAATCATTTTTCCCTGCAAGCACCATATTTGGGCGTCTAGAGGTTTCTACTCCACAGCAGCTCCTGAAAATAGAGATGTTCTTCTTATTCAGATACAGCGGATGTCTAATTCCTGCCTCTAAATAGTCTAGGTTAATTGCCTCACTTAATATCCTGCAGCAGCAAATTCTACCACCTAATTCAGTTTTAAACCAGAAAAAAAAAATCCCTTTGTGTGAAATCGGGCTTCCAAGTTATACTAAGGTCAAGGGAGAAGGAAATAGGTGTTGAAGTTTACCTTTTTCCCACATAAATGTCATCGTGATTAATGGTCTCTGCAGAAAAAGTAAACACATCTCACTCTCCTATTCATGAAGCCAATTCGACATGTATGTATCATCCAGTACAAGCTGGCTCTCTAAAGTACATACAAAGAATCTTGTATCTCTGTATATAAATCACTTCTCTTCCCAGCAACAAGTCGTGTCCAGGCAAAGCCTATTACAAATTCAGTTTGAAATCTTGAGAAGGAATAGGAAAAAAAAAATAACAACAGCTTTATGGGACTATACTCAGGAAATGACTTGAACTCATCCCAATTTTAAAGTTCCATTCTATACGGCAAGCAGCTAAAACCCCATTTTCTAAGGGAATTACCCTTACAGGGAAGGTGTGGCAAAGCCATCTGCTGCTTTATAGTGATGGTTTTCTGCCTTGTTTTCTGGTCCAGCTATGAAATTGCACTAATCACAGAAACAGACTGTTTGGCCAGGAAGCAGTATATGCCAGATACAAGTGAATTTAAGCCCACATGTACCGAAGCTGCAAGCTTAGTTTGCAATTTATGTGCAAGTGGTTTTGTATTTATCGATCTGGACCGAGTGCAGGTCCTATAAGGGAAATGTGACAGATTTCATCTGTCTGACAGCCAGGTCTAATTGTATTTTCAGTCTGAAATGACCAAAGACAAAAGTGCACATGTCGAGAGCCTTCATTCTGGTGCCATATGGGGTGCCTGATGCAGGGCTGTGGCCACCGTAAGTGTTCATTTTAATAACCAGACGCAGACTGCATCCTGAACAGCTAAAGCAAGAGAGGTGAGAGTTGTTAATTCAAGTCTGAATTAATAGACCATCTGATCCTGCCTGAATGTGGGTGGGCCATTTTAAAGAGTGCCTTTTATAGACAAGATTGGGGGGGGAGGAATTTAAAAGATGCGTCATATATTATTGATTCATCTGGACCATGAAACTTCCGAGCCAAAAGTCAAACACTTCCCACAATGCTTGTCACTAAAATTATACCTAATACTTCTGGGAAGGCGAGGCAACTTACAATTCAAAAAGCATCTTCTATAACCTTATTTCTAGTTTTGAAGACTAATTGTGCCTGTGAGGGTAGTGATCTCTCTCTCTCACACACACACACATGTACACACATGCATACACACACTTGCACACTTGCACACACACACACACACACAAGGAGGCTCATTGAGGTGCACTGAATCAAGTTCCCAACGAAGACATGTTCAAGTCCTAAACCCCAATCACATGAACTCCTTTGTAAACAGGACTTTCAAAAGATCCCATTTGGATAAAGTCAAATTTTGTCAAGGTGGACCTGAATCGTATATGGCAGACGTCCTTATAAGCAGGGGAAATGTGTTCACAGGCAGGTAGTAGGGACCAGAAGAAGACACAGGAAGAGGCAGCTCACCATGCGATGGGGGATTTCCAGAGGGCCATCACCAGAACACTACAGACTTTGGAGAAGGCACAGCCATGCCAACACCTCGACTTTGCACTTATATTCTCCAAAACCATGAACCAATAAATCCATATTGTTTAAGCCAACCAGTGTGTGATAATTGTTGTGGTCGCCATAACAAACTAAGACACTCATCATCACAGAAAATCCCACAGAGACTTCATTGGAATTCATTATATAACTAAAGAGACAGGCAACGATGAAACATGCCTCAAAAGAATATCATCTATTGTCCAGCGACCCATTTTCTTCTCTTATTGAGTTGAATCACTGCCCTCTTCCTTTTACAATCTAAAAACCCTCACATCACTTTTGATGGAGATCTTTCTTTGTCCCTAGCAATCAATCACCAGATCCTGCCATGTCTCACAACCTTTCAAATTCATCCCTTCTTAGCTGCCAGTGTTACCCAGCCCTTAACCTTATATCAGGATTGTCACAGTTGCCCCAGCTATCTTTTACCTCTAATGGCTCCAAGATACTTTCAATAGTGGCTGTTTTGGCCTATAGGACTGGATGTTGCCTCCTGTATCCGTTTCCAACTGCTTTGACAAATTACCACAAATTCAGTGGCTTAAATAATACAGATTTATTCTCTAACAGTTAAGGAGGTCAGAAATCTGAAATGGGTGCCCCAGCCCTAAAATAAGATATTAGCAGGGTTGCATTCCTTCTAGAGACTTTAGTGCAAAATCTAATTTTTCTTTGCTTTTTCTAGCTTCTAGAAGGCATCTACATTCCTTGTGTCCAGGCCCCATCATCTTCAAAGCCAGAAATTGCATCACTACCCCAACCTCTTTTTCTATCATCACTTCTCCTTTTCTGACTCCAACCCTCTAGCCTCCCTCTTTTGATTGTGTTGGGCTCATCCCAATAATCCAAAATAATCTCCCCAAATCAAGATCCTTGACATAATCCATATGCAAAGTCCTTTTTGCCGTGTAAGAGAACATATTCCCAGATTCCCTGGATTAGGACCTGAATAACTTTGGGGGCTTTTATTCTGCCAACCACGCTTACCATGACAGGCTTATTTTATAGAATTTTTTTCAAATTTTTTATGAGTTCCAGCCCCAACAATGTTCTTATATTCCTCAAATAAACAGGTTCCCTCTGCAACAATGCCTTTGCACGTATAGGTCCCTCTGCCTTCACTTAATTTGTTCTTACTCATCTTGCAAACTAGGTGCTGCCAACTTGGCCAGGTGGTGGTACCTAGTTGTCTGGTCAGGCAAATACTGGGGAAATATGGGCTTTGAAAGGCATGGGCATGCATAAGGTTAGCCAGAACCTTTATTAATGTGCCAGAGGATGAACTCTAAATCATGAGAAAGGGGAAAGGAGAAACTAAGGTATGATACTTAACCCTCTGGCCTCTGCCAGAGAAGAGAACTTGACAAGGGCCAGAAACCCAGCTAGGTTCCATCTACTTAATAAGAATGTGGGACTAGAGAGTTAGGCTCTCCCCTTCCTACTCCTTCATCCCTGCAACCAAGGTAAGACAGAGTTATAAACCCTATCTAGTTATTAAGTAACTCTTAACTGGGAAGGTTGTCTCCCATCTAGACCATGGTGATGTGAAAACAAAATGGTACAACAGCAAAAGACACCAAAGGGCTTGCAGGGGCCTCAAGAAGTCTCTGGAAACTCGGTTGAGCTCAACATAGGAGGCAGCAGAAGACAGAAGCAGCTTTGGGTGACCATGTGTAGCTGGGACCAAGCCATCCAGATCAGGTGACTCCAGCAGCCAAACCTCAGCAGAGATAACAGAGATCAGCCTGGGTACCCATACTGGAGCTCACTCAACTTCTTCTAGATACAGCTGTTGCGAAAGCAGACAGCAGAGAGGTAGAGGAGCCCTGGAAGTGCTTCAGACAGCAGTGGGGGGAACCCAGAATACCTTCAGAACTCCTTACATCTTTTCCTTCAATGCCGAATCCCTGAAATGGGACTGTTCAGAAGGATTTTCAGGACTGGAATACCTGCCTCTATTCCCAGAAACAATCTCATTTATCAACCAGTAAAGGGAGAAAGTAGGGAAATGAACCCCGCTTTATTCCAGAACAGGCGCAGGGAACTCTTCAGAAGTAAAACATGTTCTATTTGTTCCATCAAAAGATTTTTGCGTGCCTGTGTTGAATTTGGAATTGACCACAAGGAGAAGTTCAGAAGTTCTGCTTAATATTAGGTTTTCTCAAATTTTATTTACTACTTCAATCTCAGATTATGAAGTTATGTCATGTGACTAAAGATGATAAAAACATTTGCAATAGGAATCCATCTAGATCTGGGTGACATAAAAAAACCATGGAAAATATAAAATTGAACTTGAAATGTAAAGGATGGGTATTGTTCTAGTTTGCTAGCTGCTGGAATGCAATATACCAGAAACGGAATGGCTTTTAAAAAGGAGAATTTAATAAGTTGCTAGCTTACAGTTCTAAGGCCTAGAAAATGTCCCAATTACAGCAAGTCTATAGAAATGTCCAATCAAAGGCTTCCAGGGAAAGATACCTTGGTTCAAGAAGGCCGATGAAGTTCAGTGTTTCTCTCTCAAGTGAGAAGGCACATGGCAAACACAGAGTTCCTCTCTCATCTGGAAGGGCACACAGCAAACACGGCATCATCTGCTAGCTTCTTCTGGCTTCCTGTTTCATGAAGCTCCCCGGGAGGTGTTTTCCTTCTTTATCTCCAAAGGTCGCTGGCTGGTGGACTCTGCTTCTCGTAGCTATGTCATTCTACTCTGCTCTCTTTGAATCTCTTTCATTCTCCAAAATGTTTCCTCGTCTATAGGGCTCCAGAAACTTATCAATACCCACCCAAATGGGTGGAGACATGTCGTCACCTAATCCAGTTCAACAACAACCACTCTTGATTAAATCACATCTCCAGGGAGATGATCTGATTACACTTTCAAACATACAGTATTGAATAGGGATTATTCTACCTTTATGAAATGGGATTTTGATTAAAACATGGCTTTTCTAGAGTTCATACATCCTTTCAAACCAGCACAGGTACAAAATTAGAGACGTAAGGCAACAACATTTTAGAGAACTTGGGTCTACACGAATTACAGGAAGTAATGCCTCCAAGGTATCCCACTGATGAGGTTGGCAAGATAGTTCTTGAATGCTTACCAGGAACTTGTTTATTTTTCTATAGCTTGAGAATGGTTACCTACTGTAGATTTTTTGTTTTTCTTTTTTTTTGCATGGGCAGGCAACGGGAATCAAACCCGGGTCTCCATCATGGCAGGCAAGAACTCTGCCACTGTGCTGCAATTGCCCGCCCTTTGATGGAATAATTCCGATGTTTGGCCATGGTGAATTAGTTTTTTTGGTTGTTGTTCTGGGGGTAAAAGTGCGTGGTCCAGGAATCGAACCAGGCCACGGTGGCTCAGCAGGCAGAGCTCTCGCCTGCCATACCAGAGACCCGGGTTTGATTCCCGGTGCCTGTCCATGCAAAAAAAAAAAAAAAAAAATGCATTGCTATTGTAGATTTTTGAGTAGGGAAATAGCTTGGACAACTTTCCCCTACCACAAAGGGCACTTTTACCCCATGCAAAAAATAACAATAGCAAATTTATAAAGTATATTTACACATCAAGGAAAGAAATCAATTGTTTCTTTTTTAGCCACACACAGCACTATCATTAATTAATATTATATGTGAAACAACTTGTAACTTATATTTAAATTTATTGAATTTTAACCCGTCAGCTAAATTTAGTCAAAACTTTTATAGTGGAATCAAGCATGACTTTAACAAACAATTTTAAATGAAAGTACAAAAACGCAAGAATAATTCATGAATATGCTCATTTTCCTCTCCAGAACCATTGGCTGGTTTTAGTTATAAAGTATCAATTTTCGAAAAAAATGAATAGCATTTAGGACACTCCCTTGCATTTGGGATTACTGTCAACTCAATTGAAACAAATTCTAAGTTCTGCCGCTAATGCTTCTTTTCACAGGTTTAAAAGATGCATTTTGGAGTTTTGCACTGTTGGACATCCAATTTATGTGGTTGTGAGAAGCTGCTAAGCAGTTTATCTTCTATCCATTTTAACAATCAAAACTGAATTGCAATGAAGCCTTATGCTGTTAGCATAGTACTATTCTCTACTGTCTGGTTATATGATAAAAATGAGCCAAATTCACAGCCAGCTTCATTAAATGGGGTTGTAAACAAACCTTTGCATAAAGCCCTACAAATGAAATCAGGTATGGGGGGCCAAAAATGGACAAAACGTAGAACCTGAAACCAGCAGCCCTCCGCAGAAGTATACCCTAAAAATCTCAAAATGTCAGTGTGAAAAAGTAAGAAAGGCCTCTCATAACAGATTCACAAATCTAAGCTTTGCTAAAGGAGGATTGGGGCATTGTGTGAAGTCAAAATTAATTTGCCTTATTATTTCCTGTTGCTGCAGTGCAACAAATAACTGATTTTTCCCCCAGCTGCTAAAGAGCTGCAAGGATAGTAGTAGTTGTTGCCATGAACTTCCAATGAATGATTCATTCTCACTCAAGTGGAACCCGCGGGAAATGTTGCCAATAACTTGGTTTATTTCTTATCTTCATTTCTCAGCAGACAACATATTCGTCTATATTTTTACAAAGAGCCATAAATTGTTCAGTTAGTGTACAAATAACAGCACTGTGTGATTCCATTTGGTCTCAGTCCTCAGGGCTTTGGGAGAGAAGGAAAACTCCATTGTCTTCATCCACAGCATGGACCACCATTTCCGCAGCTTGCTGAGAAGTCCAGGAAGAGGGGAGGAGGGCAGTGTACATGGTTGTAAATCTTTAGACGCATTTCAAAGCAGCGGGTGGCATTTAACTAGAGGACTGCAAATGACTTTCCCCACCTCAAGGCTATTGCAGCGAACTGGTATGTTTGGCTGAGTTCTCTGAGGGGCAGAATGAGCTAAGCATTAGGTTGCATGACATGAGTCCCCAACACCGGAGTATGAGTAAAACTCTCTCTCTCCCCTCCGATAAGTTCCTTTCCTTCTCCAAACTAAGTTTACTCATATGCAAAATGGAGGAACTAGACCTTCAGGGTTGTTTTGAGGTTTAACTAAAATACTACACCTAAAAATGCCTAGTTCAGAGCTCATCCGCTCAACAAAAGTCATCTCCCACCTCCTTTAAACCTCCCCATGAAAGAGATCTCATAGAAAGACGATGCTCCCTATGCCCCTTACTATCTGCAGGAATTACTATCAAACTACTACGCCCAGGTCTGAAACGTGGTTTCCAACATAAATGCAATCCCAATTAAGGCTGGACCAACAGTCCACAAATTGATGCATCTGAATAATGTAACATTTGCCCTTCCACTGTTGGCGTCCAGTGTAATTTCCATAATGGGGCAGAAAACCTTCTCTCTTATAGGGTCTCCCAAGGAGAGATTTTAGACCATCCAATAGGGCCAGCCAGGAATTAATGAAATTCCTTCAAGAGCCTCCAAAGCTGTTTTACTGTCAGCCCCCAGGGGTCTCCATTGCAGTAATCCGACAGCCCACAAAGCCCCACTCCCTGCCCCACCACCCACCTTTCATCTGACCCTTTTATCCTGGGGAGATTATCACCTGCTTTTTCCTCAATTCTGAGCCTTGGAGGAAGCAAACTTTCTGCAGCTACCTTAAATCCTCAGCCCTAACACCTCCTTGCCCTCCAATCAACGTTTTCCCAGTACTACAGGCATTTCAGTATTTTTTCCTTTCTCAGATGAAGAAAAACATTCACTCTGAGGCACGTTTTGAAGCAATAAACAGCTCACTTCTTTGTGGAAAAATAGGCAATTTTCGAGTAACCTTTGGAAGCATCTAAATAACCCACACATATTTATGGCTGAGTGACTCTTTGAATTGAAGAAACTTTAAACTTGTGTTTGCAAAGATTTCCATTAACATCTTTGAGCAACCTCTCATCTCATTTTAAAACAAACGGCTCACTCAACAGAAGAGAATCAGAGTCTTTTTTTTTTTTTTAACTCCCCCAGCTTGGCTCCCTAAGTAGAGATTTGATGTGCGCCTGAAACACTCATACAAGCTCAAATGGTCTTGCTGAATCTTCAGCAAGAGGTCGCTGGGTCCTGGGAGGGAAGGCAAAAGCCTCCTGAGGTGAGCAGGGTCAGCTGTTTGTTCTCATTTTAAATGAACCACTGTTCCACCTCACCCCCGACTCCTTCCCTCTTGCAAAACTAATTCCCCATGGAAAGGGCACCCATTTTCCTACCACCCCCACACCGCAGCAGGAATGCAATGTTTTTAAAGGATTTGTTCTCAGGAGAAAATGCCATAAGCTATATTTATCTCCAACTAATCCATTTCTCTCTCTACTCCAAGATTAAGGAATTAATGACTGCTACAGCTGCTCTCCTTAGCACATTAATTACTGTAAATTGGCTGCAGTCTTAAAAAAAAAAAAAAAACCTACTCACAGACAATGGTGAAAGGGCAAGGTTCTATGCAAAGCATTAGGTATGTAACCTAAATAATAAATCAGTCAGCATAAAGCCAAGGAAGATCTATGCAAGGCTGGGCATTAGGTTTCCCCCCACAGGCTGTAAGCTTGGAGGAAGGGGTAGGTGGGGGGTGGGGGGAGTGCATTGTGTATACACATAATATAAAACTGCTGGACTTGGGTACCTTCCTCAGGACCAAGAATGGAACAAATATAAAGGAAAACTGCTCTCATATTCCTATAAGCCTGCGTCATTGCACATCTACTTCAGTCACTTTTTCAGTACATCTGCTGTCTTCACATTTGCTAAAATCCTCGCCGAGAGGAGATAGTGAACATCCGTGTTCAGAACAACTTGTCCAGCCTGTTGTAGCTGCATCCCACACTCCAGAAACACCGAAGTCCCCATTTCAAAGGCTCCCTACTCTCCCCATTTCAAAATCCTTTCGTATTCTGTTTTCTCGTGTGGTGACACTTCTTCCTCTTCTCTGCCCCTTCTGCATCTAACAAAGGTTCACTCATGCTTTAGGTCCCATTCAAGTGTCACCTCCTCCACAAAACTGTTTCTGAGTTCCCCAGAGTTATTCCTACATGTTCCGTGCAATTTACATCTCTGTCCCCCAGTTCCACAGTCCTAAGCCTAGGAGCACCATGAGAGCTGGGCTCGTGTACTTTTTACTAGCACATTTCTGTCCTCTAAGCACTATGCCCCATCCTCTCCCCCCAACCCCACCCCGGCTCCCTCTGTTTTCTTTTACAGCCAAACTTCCCCTCAAGGTCTTCACCTCCTGTAAAGTTAGGGAACAGTTCGCATCACCACCCTCACTTCTCCCACCAGCCACAGAGTTTGGGGATCCCCAAGACAACCCTCAGTTTTGATAATTCACTGGAAGAACCCACAAAACTCACTGAAAGCTGCTATAATTCAGATGGTTAAAGAAACAGATTAAAATCAGCCAAGGGAAGAAACACACAGGAGAGAGTTCAGGAGAGTTCCAAATGCAGAGCTTCCAGTTGTCCTCTCTCAGTGGAGCCATGAATAGCGTCAACTCGTCCTGGCAGCAACATGAACCAATACACAGAGTATTGCCAAACCAAGGACCCTTACCCAAGCCTTTGTGTCCAAAGACTTCATTAAGGCCCTGTTACATAGACCTAGTTGACCATCCATGTGGCTGACATCAGTCTTCAGCCCTCCAGACGTTGAGCTGATACCACAAAGCCAAAACCCCCACCATAAAACACACTGATATGTGATACAATATGGCCCCAGGTCCCCAGATAAACAAAGACACTTTTATCAGTTAGGACATTCAAAGGCTTAGAGACTGTCTCCCAGGAGTGGAGGGAAAGATAAACCCTTTTGTTGGGCATGGTTAATTTCTTAACAACACATCCCTCTTCATACCTTCTGGTTTCCAGACTCTTTGCTTCAACTGCTCTCTCTAGAGTTACCTTGTGTACCGGTTTGAATCTGCTGTGGGCCCCAGAAAAGCCATGTCCTTTAATCCTCATTCAGTATTGCTGGGTGGGAGCTTTTTGATTATCCATGGAGATGTGACCCACCCAATTGTGGGTGGTAACTTGCCTAGATGGTTTCCATGGAGATGTGTTATCACCCATTCAAGGTGGAGTTGCTTACTGAAGCCCTCTAAGAGAAAACAATTTTGGAAAAAGCTTTAGAGCCCACACAGCCAGAGATCTTTGGAGATGAAGAAGGAAAACACCCCCAGGCGAGCTTCATGAAACAAGAAGCCTGGAGAGAAAGCTAGCAGATGTTGCCATGTTCGTCATGTGCTCTCCCAGTTGAGAGAGAAACCCTGAATGTCATTGGCTTTCTTGAACCAAGGTATCTTTCCCTGGATGCCTTAGATAAAATATTCCTACAGCCTTGCTTTAATGTGGACATTTTCAGAGCCTCATCTTTTGGTATATCACATTCCAGCAGCTTGCAAACTAGAACCCATCACTAAACCCCCAGGGCACATTTCAGACATATCCCAGTGAAGTCAGAATCCTGAGGAGCATCCTTAACTCTGCCAGCACTCTTATTCCCCATTCCAAGTAAGGACCACGCTCTAGCGGCTCTACGTTTCATGTAGCCCTCAAACTCAACCACTTCTCTCCATTGCACCTAATTCAGACCTCATCTTTCCTGGCCAGCTGCCACACTCTCCCATCTGGCGTCCCCATTCCCAATCCAGTCTCCCCCTACAGTAGACAGGGTGATCTTTCTTAAAAGCAACTCCTATTACATCCCCTACTTAACAACCTTACATATTTTTCCCTTTTTTCAGGATAAATTCCCAACTCAATTGCCATGATTAACAAGACCTTTTCTTTGTCTCTCCCTTCAATCACATCATGTTCAACTCTCATTATCTCTGCCTTCCTTCTGAATTTCTCAAGTTTCCTTGATAGTGCCATGCTTCCTCTCCAGGCCTTTCCCTATGCTATTCCCTAATTCAGTTCCAGCCCCCTTTGCCCAGCTAATTCCTCTTTGACCTTCAGTTCTCTTCTTATGTATCACGTCCTCTGGAACTCATTACTGCTCCCAGATGCTTCTCCAGGTGCCTGGATGAAACTCAACACAACTGTTTTCCACTTGATATTTCATCTTCCCAGAAAAGAGCAGAGTTACCTTTAAGCCAGGCCAAGCTGAATGAGATTTATTTTAGGAGGCAAAGGGCCTCACAGACACCCAAGAACATCACAGAAATGGGAATATCTAGGCCATCAGAAACTGAGACCCTTCTTTGTGTCTCCCTCTCAGAGACTCCAAGGGCACAGCATCATTGCTCCTGTTGGCACATCCCTCATCTTCCCCCACCTACTCTCTCTCTACTTCATCTCAGCCCTCAAGGTCACCCAGCCTGTGCTGTTTTACTGCAATTCTCAATGTCACCCTTTATCATCTGCCTGTGGTGCTAACGGACAGAATCTCTCAGTTTCCCAATGTTAAGTTCATGAGACAAGAATATGATTGGTTCATCTCATCTTGTGGTGCTGTCCCACATGTGTCTTGATTTTCTGGCTAGTCTTTGGCTGTGCCCCTTGGGTCAGGTATAATTAGCTGCACACAAGAAGGATGGGTGTCATGGTACAGAGCATGGATGTTATGATAGATCGAGTCATGTACCCCAGAAAACAAAATAAAACAACTTGTTCATAATCTTAATCCCATGTCTGTGAGTTTGAACCCACTGCAAATAGGACCTTTTGAAAATGTTATTTTTAGAAAAGGTGTGATCCACTGAATCAGATGGGTTTTAATCTCATTATTTGAGACCTTAAAAAGAGAAAGCCACAGTGGGGAGCCAGAAGCTGGAAGTCAGCAGAAACCTGGAAGAGAAAGGAGAGGGCATCACCATGTGACAGGAAAGCCAAAGAACCCAGGGATTGACAGCCTGCTAGAAATGCTATTGGCTCCAGAAGGACGCAAACCTTCCAGCCTGCAAAACTGTAAGACAATAAATTCCCATTGTTTAACCCATTCTGTGGCACTTGTCCCAGCAGCCAGCAAACTTAGACAGCTTTTCTCAGTTAGCAGGGACTTGTGGCAGAAATTTAAATAATAGGCACCTCTGGAACACCCCTGTGACATTGTATCTCTTAGGAAGGAACCAAGCCTTTCTCTTTCAAGAATGATGCCCAGCACAGTCCCAGGAGCACAGGTATATGCTGAACATTGACTAAGTGAACATTTATAAGAAATCCTTCTTCAGAAAACCCATTTGGAGATGTTTCTCTAGTCAGACCAAGCATGGTAAGCAGGTTCTTGATTCCTGTTTAACAAGAAAATATCTGTTGTTCCATAAAGGAAGTTGCTCAGGTAATAAATGTTTTTTGACTCTTCATTTAAACTCAGACCTTCCAATTAGCTGATAACAGCTCCTAGCAGCTTTAACCAAAACAGCAATAATCTTCTGTAGCTGTAGCCTGCTCGTTTGACCTCTTCTTAAAATAATTGCTGAGTTGGTCTTTAAAATTTTAGAAGAAAAATCAGATAAAAAGTATAAATGGGATTAGTGCAATACCACTTGGTATAATAACCACTTTAAGATTCTGTCCAATTTGAAGTTCACCTCTAGATTCAGAAGATTTACATACCACAGAGTCCACTGGACACCACGTGTGGCTTCTGACTTAGGGCACGAAAGACTCTATCTTAACCCAGGTTTTTCTAACAACTCAGGATTTTCTTCCTCATTACACTTTGAGATTCCATCCCTCTCCCTCTCCCTCTCCTTTTCCCTCTCCTTTTCCCTCTTCCCCTCTCTCTTTCTCTCTCTCTCTTCACCGGCTCCATTTGCCTTCCAATACTCAACAACCAGCCATCTCTTTAATCTCCAAAAGCTCTTTGAAACCAACAGTTTCCTGGGGATACTGAAAAGAAGAAAGTGGGGAAAGATAAGACCAATGAATATTCAGAAAGACTTTTATGGTTGAAACCACTGATTTGTATTTTAAAAAAAACTTAGTGGTCTATGGGCTTGCAGGGGACCAAAAAGGCACTAAGGGTAAGACTCCACATTGCTCCAGTGATGGACAGCTCCCATCCACCAGCCACTTTCCCTTTGCTTTTAAGAAACCCCCCTCCCCATTAAAGATGGCCAAACAGCAAATTATTTCTCAGACTCGCTTGATCAGAAGAACCCAAGGGTTTGCTGAATATATTCCTGGAACCAATCTCAATGGGCTGTAGCAGAATCTCCCAGAGTGACACCTAGGATTGAACTTGAAACAAGGGCTGAGGTGATTCTTAGGAAGAGGCAAGTTTGAAAACACTACTCTACAATGCCTCAGTTACATCTTCCCAAAGTGTGTTCCTTTATGGTGGGGGTTCTCGCCCTTGGCTGCATGGTGGATTCACCTAGGGAGCGTCTCATACATACCATTGCTTCAGATCAATTCAGTCAGAAGCTGAGGGATGGAGTCTGAGCATTGCTAAGTCCCACCCACACTGCCATTTATATTCAAATCTGCACAGAGGGATGCAAACCACTGGTGGAGTGCTATGTCTGCAAGATTCCCATGACATAAAAGGTTAGCAAGTAAAATAAGTGTGGTAGGCACTATTCTATAAGCCCCTTTATTAGAAATGCAATGCACATTGTCATTTCAAAGGCTTTGGAAGCCCTACAAGACAGAATTCAATTTAGCTTTATTTAAATAAGTTGAAGTTTATCAAAAAAAAATTTCCAAATTTAATTGGCTGCAGGGAGAAATGTTTTGGTTTGTTTTTTGTTTGGTGGCAGGATGGTTGGTTTTTACATATTATAAATTAGCATCCTGTAGAACAGGACTAAACTTAAATAAAGGCTGTTATCCTGTTTTCTGATTAAGAATTAGCCAAGATATTCTAATTCTGTTTCCATTAACTCCATGTTTTTATTTCTATTTACTATTTACTGTTTATTCCTTCCTATCTACTGGATTTTGTATTCGTGCTGGCTCCCAAACTTGACTGTAGTTTCTTCCTTGAGAAACTCTGCTGGGACTGCCTTCTTGTACCCCTTTCCCTTCAATCAACCTGCCTTAAGGCATGGCAACCTGGAAGAACTGGCCCTGCCCAAGTGCAATGACATGTCTATAAGTTTCATGAAAATAAAGCAGATCTACAGTTTTAATGTTGTGATTTCCAGGTTGTTTACTTCAAAAAAAAAATGAAAAATTGGAAAGTGGAGACCAAACCTGCACTGGACTTGGTCCGTGGGCTGTTCCCACTACAAGAAACTAAACATAAGAAGGAGAATCCAACAGAATCCCCACGTTTGTACACACTTCCCTAGGCTGGTGAATTTCCTGTGAAAGAGAAAAAAAATCATAAAATATTTGAGGAAAATATGGACTCAGAAAAAAAAGAGGGAGAGAAATAGTGGAGTTTAAATTATTTGACATTAAATCTCTTTCCCACTTATACAGTAGAAATAATAAATGTGAGTGGCACTAACTCTACAGCAAGATTTCTCAACAGTGGCCTTATTGTCATTTTGAGTCAGATAATTATTTATTGTGGAAGCTATCCTGTAGCATATTTAGCAGTATCCTTGGTTTTTACCTACCAGATACCAATAGCATACACCCTACCCACAAGCTGTGACAATAAAAAATGTCTCCAGGGTGGGCTCAGCAGGCAAGAACGCTTGCCTGCCATACCAGAGGACCCGGGTTCGATTCCTGGTGCCTGCCCATGTAAAAAAAAAAAAAAAAGTCTCCAGACATTGCTAAATGTCCCTGAAGTTCCCCCAGTTGAGAGTGGTAGATTCAAGACTCTTTCCAGGAAGAAGGCAAAGTAGAGAGCTCCAGAACCCATTCCTTCCTCCAAAACAGCTAGTGAACTGGCAGGAACTATCTGAAACAACTGTTCTGGGGCTCTGGAGGCCAGAAGAATACTGTACAGTTTCCAGGGAAGGATGGAAGGAAGAGGCTGATAAGCTGTGGTAAAGAACTGTGAATAGCTCTCTCCATGCAGGTGATGCCAGCACCCATACCCCACTCTCAAGGCTGTCTGTCTCAGTATCCAGTTCCTGGCTAGCTGCAGCTATCAGAAAGTGACTCAAAAACCCTCTTGTTCAAGAACAAGGGTGAACAATCCAAGCACTGATCATGGATTTGATTAGTGATTCAGATGGCTGGGTCCCAGCTCTGAGCAACTGTTTCAATCCACCCCAGACAAAAGCAGGAGCAAACATTGCTTCAACCCTGCCCCCAAAAGAGGTAGAGGTGGTGGAGGTTTAAAGGCACAGTGCCTCCTTAGGGCTGTGGGAACATTTCCCAGAAGGGACCTATTTACTGGGCAGGCCAGAAAAGCACAGCTTCAGGAAACCATCAAAAAAGGCTTTTGCATCTTTCCTGACCCTTTCCCTAAGGCACCTCAGAGCCAGTCTGCACCCCCTTTGTGGGCCCTAGATCCTGTTGTGGCTGGGAAATTTTAGCTTGGGAAAGTCTTTGCCAGGGTGACCCTTCTCCCAGAATTTCCCCTCGGGCAAAAGCAGCTAAAAACATAATAAAAAAGAAAAGGAAAAAAAAAGCCAAAGAGGCCAAAAGGAAAGAAAGAGACCATATCAAAATTCCTGGAGAAGGGACAGAGGAAAGGAAGCTTACTCCTGGGGGTGAAACAATTGCACAAATAATGCAATCTTAAAAATTGTGCCACTTATCCAGGGCATGAATCAGATGAAGAAAAGATGAAAAAATATGATCAGTTAAACACAGGTTATTTTAAAGGTCCAGAATAAGTTGAACCAAGTATCAAAGAGCCTAAACCAAAGCCAATCAACAATAAAACCCAGGCCAGAGAGAGAAACTGACCTTCAGAGTAAATACATCAAGATAATCAGGAAGCCTAGACATCAGTAAATTTACAAGCTATAAACAAGAAGAAATGCCCCTGTCAATGGAGCAAATTAAGACCTCAGAGGAGACAAAGAATTTGGAACAACTAATCAAGATGTTCAAACAAATTACCTAAATCAATTTAAGAAGATGAAGGAAAATATGGCTAAAGAAATACACAATGTTAAGAAGACACTGTGTAAGCATAAAAAAGAATTTGAAAGTATAAAAAGAAACATAACAGAAATTATGGAAATGAAAGATCTGATAGAAGAGATTAAAAATGCACTAGAGGTACATAACCAAGATTTAAAGGGGCAGAAGAAAGAATCAGTAAACTAGATGACAGGAAAATCAAAATCTTAGAAACAGAAGAACAGATAGAGGAAACAATGGGAAAGAAAAATGAGCAAGTTCTTAGGGATTTGAACGAATCACACAAACATATGCATCATGGGTGTCCAAGAAGGAGAAGAGAAGGGAAAGGGGGCCGAAAGAATATTGGAAGCAATAATAGGTGAAATTTTCCAAACTCTTATGAAAGAGGTAAATGTACTGCCCAAGAAGGGCAACATACTCCAAACAGAATAAATCCTAATAGACCTACTCTGAGACATATACTAATCAGAATGTCAAATGCCAAAGTTAAAGAGGGAATCTTGAAAGAAGCAAGAGAGAGATGATTTGTCCCATACAAGGGAATCACATAATACTAAGTGTCAATTTCCCATCAGAAACCATGATATATTTAAGGTACTGACAGAGAAAAATTCCCAGCTAAGAAATCTTTATCCAGAAAAACTGTCCTTCAAAAAAGAGGGAAAGTTTAAAATATTCACAGATAGGCAGAAATTGACAGAGGTCATCAACAAGAGACCTGCCTGCCCTACAAGAAATGCTAAAGAGACTACAGCTGACTGAAAGGAAAAAGACAGGAGAAATAGTATTGGAAGAGAGTGTGGAAATGAATATTAACAGTAAGAGTACCTAAAAAGGTAAAAGGGAGACAAAAAAGATATGACATATAAAAACTAAAGGAAAAAAAGGGTTGAAGTAAATACTGCTGCTACAATAATAACATTGAATGTTAATGGATTAAACTCCCCAATCAAAAGGCACAGATTCATAAAATGGATTAAAAAGTATGCTCCAACTATATACTTTCTACAAGAGACTCATCTGACCCAAAGACACAAAAATAGGCTGTAAGTGAAAGGTTGAAAAAGATATTACACACAAACAGTAACCAAAAAAAGAGCTGAGGTAGCTATATTAATATCAGACAAATAACACTTTAAATGCAAAACTGTTATGAGACAAAGTAGAACACTAAATACTAATAAAAGGGACAATCCACCAAATAGGAATAACAATTTAAATATTTATGCACTTAACCATGATGCCCCGAGAATATATGAGGAAAGCATAGGAAAAACTAAGGCAGAGATAGATGTCACTAAAATAATAGCTAGAGAGCTCAATAAGCCATTCTCATTGTGCTGGTTTGAAAGGATGTATGGACCCTAGAAAAGCCATGTTTTAATCAAAATCCCATTTCATAAAGGTAGAATAATTCCTATTCAATACTGTATGTTTGAAACTGTAATCAGATCATCTTCCTGGATGATGTGATTTACTCAAGAGTGGTTGTTAAACTGGATTAGGTGACAACATGTCTCCACCCATTTGGGTGGGTCTTGATAAGTTTCTGGAGTCCTATAAAAGAGGAAACATTTTGGAGAATGGAGATTCGGAGAGAGCAGAGAATGCTGTAGCACCATGAAACAGAGTCCACCAGCCAGCGACCTTTGGAGATGAAGAAGGAAAACACCTCCCAGGGAGCTTCATGAAACCGGAAGCCAGACAAAAAGCTAGCAGATGATGCCATGTTCACCATGTGACCTTCCAGCTGAGAGAGAAGCCCTGACTGTGTTTGCCACATGCCTTCGCACTTGACAGAGAAACCCTGAACTTCATCGGCCTTCCTGAACCAAGTATCTTTCCCTGGATGGGTGCCTTTGATTGGACATTTCTAAAGACTTGTTTTAATTGGGACATTTTCTCAGCCTTAGAACTATAAACTAGCAATTCATTAAATTCCCCCTTTTAAATGCCATTCTGTTTCTGGTATTTTGCATTCTGGCAGCTAGCAAACTAGAATACTCATCAATAGACAGAACATCTAGACAGAGAATCAATATGGAAACAGAGAACTTGACTAATATGATAAATAAATTAGACCTAATCGACATATATAGAACATTGCATCCAAAGAGCAGGATGTATATTCTTCTCAAGTGCTCATGGATCATTCTCCAAGATAGACCATATGCTGGTTCACAAAACAAGTCTCAATAAATTTTAAAAGACTAAAATTAATACAAAGCATTTTCTCTGATCATAATGTATTGAAGCTGGATATTAACTGGTGGAGAACTGGAAAATTCACACATATATTAAAATTAAACATACTTTAAAACAAGCAGTGGGTCAAAGAAATTGCAAGAGAAATCAGTAAATATCTCAAGATGAAAGAAAACAACATATCAAAATATATGGGATGGGGCAGTGCAATGGTGGTTCAGTGGCAGAATTCTCACCTGCCATGACGGAGACACAGGTTCAATTCCCAGAGCCTGCCCATGCCAAACACAAGCAAGTATATACAGGACATAGTGAAGGCAATACTAATGGGGAAATTTATAGCCCTGCACCCTACAGTAAGAAAGAAGGAGCTAAAACCAATGACCTAACTGTAGACCTAGAAGAACTAGAAAAGAACAGCAGACTAATTCCAAAGGAAGCAGGAGGAAATAAATAACAAAGATTAGAGCAGAGATACATTAAATTGCGAACTAATAAAATGAGAGAGAAGTAACAAACACAAAAGTTGTCTTTTGCGTGTGTGAAGATCAATGACATTGACAAACACATAGCTAGACTGACAAAGGAAAAAAAAGAGAGAAAATATGCAAATAAATAAAATCAGAAATGAGGGGGGACATTACAACTGACCCCACAGAAATGAAAAAGATCATGAGAGGATACTATGAACAACTGTATGCCAACAAATTAGACAACTTAAATAAAATGGACAAATTCCTAGATAAACACAAACAACCTATACTGACTCTGCAAGAAATGAAGAACTTAATAGACAATTACAAGTACAGATATTTAATCAATAATCAAAAGCCTACCAATAAAGAAAAGTCCAGAACCAGATGGTGAGTTCTACCAAGCACTCCAAGAGGAATTAGTACCAATCCTAGTCAAACTCTTCCAAAAATCTGAAGAGAAGGGAACACTAATTCATTCTATGATGCCAAGATCACACAAACTCCAAATCCAGATCAGCTTACTACAAGAAGAGAAAATTACAGACAAATTTCTCTAATGAATTTAAATGCAAAACATCCACAAAATCTTGCAAATCAAATTCAACAGCACATTAAAGAATCATACATCATATCAAGTGAGTTTTATCCCAGGTATGCAAAGATGGCTCAACACAAGAAACATCAATTAATGTAAGACAAACACATCAAATTAAAGGGGTAAACCACATGATCATCTCTTTGGATGCAGGAAAGGCATTTGACAAAATTCAGTGTTCTTTCTATAAAAACACTTCAAAAAATAGGAATAGAATGAAACTTCCACAACATGATAAAGGGTATATATGAAAAACCCACAGCTAACATCATAATGATGAAAGGCTGAGAGCTTTTTCACTAAGATCTAGAACAAGACAAGGATGTCCCATGCCACCACTGTTATTCAGCATTGTGCTAGAGGTTCTAGCTAGAGCAGTGAGGTTAAAAAAAAAAAGACTTAAAAGACATCCAAATTGGAAAGGAAAAAGTGAAGCTTTCACTATTTGCAGATGACATGATGCTATGTATATATAGAAAGCCCAAAAAAAACTACAACAAACTTACTAGAACTAATAAACGAGTTCAGCAAAGTGACAGAATACAAGATAAGCATGCAAAAAATCAGTAGTGTTTCTATGCACAATTAATGAGCCCTCTAAAGGGGAAACCAAGAAAATAATTCCATTTGTGGTGGTAACTAAAAGAATAAAATATCTAGGAATAAATTTAGACAAGGATATAAAGGACTTGTAACAGAAAACTACAAAACATTGCTAAAAGAAATCAAAGAAGACCTAAATAAATAGAAGGATATTTGGTGTTCATGAATTGGAAGACTAAATATCATTAAGATGTCAATTCTACCCAAATCGTTTTGCAGATCAAATGCAATTCCAACAGCATACTTTGCACTAATAGAAAAACCAATTATCAATTTTATTTGGAAGGGGAAGGGGCTCCCGATACCCAAAAATATCTTGAAAAACAATGATTTAGATAGAGGTCTCGCACTTTCTGACTTCAAAGCATATTACAAAGCAACAATGGTCAAAAGAACATATTACTGGCAAAAAAATAATAATAATAAATATGTTGACCAATGAAATTGAATTGAGGCTTCAGAAATAGACTCTCGTATCTTTGGACAATTGGTATTTGACGAGACAGCCAAGAACACTCAATTGGGAAAGTATAGTCTCTTCAACAAATGGCTCTGGATGAACTGGATATCCATATGCAAAAAAAATGATAAGAAGATGCCATCTCACACCTTATACAAAAATTAACTCAAAATAAATCAAACCAGGGTGGTGTAATCGTGGCTCAAGGTCAGAATTTTCGCGTGCCATGCCAGAGACCTGGGTTCAATTCCTGGTGGCTGCCCATGCAAAAAAATAATAATGATGATGATAAATAAATAAATAAAATCATAGACTTTCTAGAAGAATATGTAGAGAAGATATGTAGAGAAGCAGCTCCAAACCTTGTGGTCGGCAATGGTTTCTTAGACTTCACCTCAAAGTACAAGTAACAAAAGAAAAAATAGATAAATGGGATCTCCTCAGAATTAAAAATCACATATCTGACAAGAGTTTAATATTCAAAATATATAAAGAAATCCTACAACTCAACAATAAAAAGATAAACCACCAAATTTAAAAATGGGTAAAATATCTGAATAGACATCTTTTCCAGAGAGGAAATACAAATGGCTAAAAAACATATGTAAAGGTATTCAGCACCTCTAGCTATTAGGGAAATGCAAATCAAACCCAGGATAAGATATCATTTCACACCTACTAGAATGACTACTACAAAACAGAAACTTAACAAGTGTTGGAGAAGATATGGAAAAATAAGAACCTCTCATTCATTGCTGGTGAGAATGTAAAATAGTGCAACCGCTGTGGAAGACAGTTCCTCTGGAATTGCCACATGATCTGTCAATCCCAATGCTAGGTATATACACTGAATAACTGAAAGCAGGGACTCAAGCAGACATTTACACATTGGTATTCATAGCAGCATCTTTCACAATTGCCAAAAGATGGAAGCAACCCAAGTGCCCATCAACTAATGAATGGATAAACAAAATGTGGCATATACTTATGATGGGATATTCAATTGTAAGAAAGAATCAAGTCCTGATCCATGTGACAACAAGGTTGAACCCTGAGGACATTATGTTGAGTGAAATAAGCCAGCCGCAAAAGGACAAATATTGAATGACCACTGTTATGAACTAATTATAATAAACAAGCTCATAGAGTTAGAATCTAGCATATAAATTAGCAGGCAATGGATTGGGTTAGAGAGTAGGGAATTGATGCTTAACTTGTACAGAATTACTATTTAAGCTGATGGTAAAAGTTTAGAAATGGATGGTGGTATGTTCGCACATTATTGTGGGTATAATCAATAGCACTGTGAATATGGTTAAAAGAGGAAACTTTAGGATGTATCCCGTGCTGGTCTGAAAGGAAGCATACCCCCTAAGAAAAGCCATGTTTTAATATAAATCCCATTTCATAAAGGTAGAATAATCTCTATTCAATACTGTATGTTTGAAACTGTAATGAGATCATCTCCCTGAATGATGTGATTTAGTTAAGAATGGTTGTTAAACTGGATTAGGGGATGACATGTCTCCACCCATTTGAGTGGGTCTTGATTAGTTTCTGAAGTCCTATAAAAGAGGAAACATTTTGGAGAATGAGAGATTCAGAGAGAGCAACACTACGAAGCAGAGAGTCCACAAGCCAGCGACCTTTGGAGATGAAGAAGGAAAATAC
>PVIY010015199.1:0-54489 GCA_004026745.1 Myrmecophaga tridactyla | reverse complement strand
TTCAGAGATATGGGGAGGAGACTTTTATGATGGAGAGCTCTATGTGTGGCAGATGTGGTACATGTGGTACTCTTGGTTCTAAGCAAGAGGCCAAGAGTTCTAGTAACAGAAAAAAAATGCATGTTTCAAAATGTCTTTTTGGATGAAAGAATAGAAACAGTGATGAGACAGGCCAAGAGCTGTATTCCAATAAACTTAGTAAATGGATATTTTTTTCTTAGATTAGTGGTTCTCAAAGGGTAGGTATTATAAGTTGAATTGTATAACCAATTCCCCCACCCCCACCCCAAAAATACATACGTTCTTAGTCTTAATCTGCATTCCTGTGGGTGTGACTCTTATGCAGGACCATTTTAAAATTTTTTTTTAGTGAAAGTGTGGCCATCTCTATGGGGCTTAATCTCAGGAGGCCTCTTTAAGAGAAAGAGATGGAAGCTGAAAGTTAGGACACTAGAAGAGAAAGGAGAGGACTTTGCCTTGTAATGGGAAAGCCAAAGAACCCAGTGATTGCCAGGGCAGACCACTATCCATCATAGGAGGAAGCAAGCCTTCTAGCCTCTGAAACCCAGAGCCAATAAATTCTTGTTGCTTTTAGCCAAATCATTGTATGGCATTTGTCATAGCACCAGGAAACTAAGACAATGGGCTTCACACCATCTTCACCTGAAAATATATTAGAAATGCAACTTCTTGGGCCCTATTCCAGACCCATTGACATTAACTCTAGGGATGAGGCCCAGAAATCCATGTTTTAGCAAACCTTCCAGGTGATTTGATGCATGTTCAGGTGTGTACTCTGCTGTTTTAGAGACCAGTACAAAGAAGTTAAATGACAGATAAGAAACTTACCAGTGAAAAAGTATACAGAGAAAGATTTGACCAATATTCTGAAGTAACCATGTAAAATGAAGATAACAATGATAACCGTGCAACAGATACTTGTTTAACTTTTTGCGTTTTACAATGTTCCTTCAAATATGTATATTTTTAATTCGTTGAAGGCAGTGACTTCTTTCCGTGGAGTTGAGAATGGAGGAGAGCATGAAGATTTCATAGTAGAGGATTATCTAGAAAAAAAAGTATCTTCTCAGAAATATTTTTAAGATGATATAATGAAAGCAGGTGTGAAATCATTTTAACTCAAAGGGAAATTCTACCTAAATTTAAAATGCCATTGCATGGGGCACAATATATAAGTTCATCAAGGAGAGAGATCTACGGAAATTAAATGCTATTGGATGAACTAGTAGAGATGAAAATGTGGTTCCAGAAGCAGTGAGTTGGGAACAATTGGTCTGAGGAGAGCCATGATGTGTAATGAGTTGGTGAGACCCACTTTGAGCATAGGGGTAGTGAAGCTCTGAGTCATATGGACTATTTTTCATGACACAAGACCATGTTCTTTTAGAGTCAAACCAGGATTTGAAATGTGGTACCCACATACACTAGTCATGTGACTTTTAGTAAGTTACATCTCTGGCACTCAGATTCCTTGTCTATAAATTAAATATCTTAGTGCAAGCTGGTGTGAGAATGAAAAATAATAAAAATAACATATATATCACCAGTAACGGAAGCTTAATAATTATAAACTATGCACACTCTTAACTCTTTTCGTCTCTGAAACTATAAGTTCTTAGGATATAGATGACATAGAGAGGCTTTACAATGTAGCAGGTTTAATTAGATCATTAACATAGTAAAGACATGTTAAATATGTGTGGGTAAAAAGTAGACACTATAAGAACAACTTTTGTGGAGCTGAAGCTAATTTTGGCGATTCATAATAGTACAGAGAATTTTTTTAACCTTGTAAACCTAACATAAGCCATCTAGGGCATTAAAAATAAGGAAATGTATTATTTTTAATAAAAGCCTTATTTTAAGCTTGTACTTACACATTCCTGTGAAAAATTTGTCTACCAGGGGCAAAGCTATTCTCTATTTTGGAAATACAGTCGTGAACAAGGTAGGCAAAGCTTCTTGCAAACTGGAGCTCACATTCACGTGCAGAGGACTAAATTAATAAAAATCAATAAATACAATACTACGTCTTGACATAGGTTCCCTGAAGCAGGGGGTCAGATGACAGAATAAAGAATATCTTCTGTGGGGATAGCCTCTCAGGGGATAGAGCATTTAAGCTGAGAAGGGGGTAATGAGAAATAAAGGAGAAAAATATACACCAGATAGTACATTGTCTGATAGTACAACACATTTATAAATCGCCTTGCAAGACTCTCAAGTCCTACACTCAGTTTGATTTCTTAATCTCTCACCTTAGTTACTTCATTTGAAAAATAAGTAAGTTGAAATAGATACTTTCTCAGGCTTCCTCCAGTTCAAAATTTCCACAATTCTATTTATTATTTCACATAGCATTTCATACAAAAAAGCTAAAACTGTAGTTTCTTAGTAAATTAACCATTGCAGACATAAGACATCCCAGATGAACACTGAATAAAAGCTTCTCTAGGAGATTATTTTATGATTCTTTTCAGATCAACTCAAGCATCAACTCACAAGAGGATGTAAATATTACTGAGAAGTAATTAATTTCTATCTACTTTGTGGACCTCAGTGAATTTGACTGATAGAATTAAATTTCTGTACAGAATACTAAAATATTCAATAGTGCCTCATACTGGAAGTCTAACTGTACCTGCTCTTCAGTTATAATTTTATGGCAAACAGTTTGAAGTATTTACCAAACTGTTCATAGAAAAGAATACAAAATTGCAAGAAATGCATACAAAGGTTAGGGATGTTGCATTTCAACAATAAAGAAAATAAAATGGTTTCAGGAAATATAATAAATTTTAGGAAAGTATAATCCACAATACTATAAATATGAGGTTGTTTTGTGATTTGCTAAGAATAAAAATTTAGCAAATATATTCTAAAGGATCATGGCAAATTCGACATATTCTGATTTCTTGGTAATTACTTTATTAAGAAACATCATACGTTGTTTTAGATTATTTACATGAAACAATTTACATTGTCATTTGGATTTAGTTAATTATTTAAATGTCAGACTAAATATGTTTGCTAGAGAGATCTTAGTAAAATGATCATTTCATTAGTAATTGGAAACAGTGATGTTTATTCCCTTCTCTACTCCACGCTTAGTTGAATTCCTTAGTAATTCCAAGTGTTAGCTGAGATAGGATCCACACAACGGGTTATGATAGAGAAGCTCAAGTGTCAGCATGCACTCATTGATAAACGAGGAAATGTACACATGCTTCCAAACTAACCTAAGCCAGTGTATTTTGGTCTAAATTACTCTTAATTTGTGGAATGTAAACACATTGCCAATAAAATCCATTAACGCATTTTTGTTTAAATAGCAATTTAACTCAAAAAGAAAATTTCAGAATTTGCTTAATTTTGAAGGCAACATTTTTCTTTAGCTCAATAAAGTTTATGTGGACTATGGAAAGTAATAAAATTCAGATAACTGTGGCCAAGAAAAGAAACAGTGCTGTGTTCCTCATAGATTATTACATGCATACTATATATATTATGTCTTGGTGTAAAAGTTTCCAGAAATGTTGCTACGCATATATATGGTCACATATATATGCCTTATTACCAAATGGAGAACATATTGGACATGTTGTTTTGAAGCATTTGTTCAGATTTTTTTTCTTTGTATGCTGTACGGCAGGGATCACATTTCATTCTTTTTCCGTGTGAGTATCTCCTTATTGCAGCAGTATTTGTTGAATTTTTGCTTTGTTTTTCATTTGTTTGCTTGTTTGTTAAGTGCATGGACTCAGAATCGAACCTGGATCATGCATGGCAGATGAGAATTCTGCCACTGGACTACCCGTGTACCCCCTGTTCAGATATTTTATCTCCACATTTCTTTGTCAATAACTTTTCATTTTATACAGTTTACACATATTTTATATTCAGATTTCTCCAATTGTCCCAGAAATGTAGGTACATATTTCTTCTGTTTTTTTTTTCTCTTTTTAAATTTATAGTTCTTGGGAATCTTTTTTCTTTTAATTTAACATCCCTACCAGCCCCAGTCCTACCACCAGTTTTTCAATTTCCCTGCATGGCATTCACTTGCTAAAAACACTTTGCCAATTATATTGAAAAATATTCCATCCCTAGATATGGTGTGGTTTCATTCAGTTAGTTCTTCTCTACTATATATTTTCTGGAAACTGGAATTAATTTCAAATGGTTGGCATATTCAAGCTAAATACTTTGACCCAGGACATATTAAATAGATGACGCGGTACACATTATCACATTAGGAGACACATACCATCTGGATGGGCCTCAGTAATGAGACTAAGACTGACCACTGATTTTTAGGTCATTACAGTCTGATCCCTTAATGGAAAGCACCATTTCTGCCACTTGGGACTACGAGGTAATCTCTGTTTGTGGTGTTACCTTGACACCACACAAATATCCAATTTCCAATCAAGCCTAATGGTTTTAACAACAAATGATAATCCTTGTCAAAGTTGGTGTTTAATTAGGAACTGAAAAAAAGTGACTACTTTTATTTTTTAGATTCAGCAATTGTGAAATTAAGTATTTTATTCATTTAATTAATTGGCTAGTTTATTTGCTATAGTTATCATTTATTAGGTGATTACACAGTATAAGGTTCTGTGCACTAGGATTTATAAGCACTGAGTCATTTAAACCTCACTGCAAGTAGCTAATATTTTCCCATGGAACAGGTGAAGAAGCTGAGATATAGAGAAATTAAATAACATTTTCCTTTCTAGCAGCTCATTAATGTTTGAAGGCAAGATTCAAACCCAGTGTCTGTCTGACTCTGAAGGCTGTGATATTCCATGTTAGCTAAGATCACCTCCCCATACTAAATTTGTTTTGTAAATGGTTATAGCAGCCATCTGAAGCCATGTCCCACTTTTTAGGACATGTTTTTTGTTTGTTTTGGTCAAAACTTATAATGTTAAGAATGGCATAGAATTTCTTGTAAACAATTTTACTCTGTCAAATGGAGGTAAGTTCATACCATGAACCTCACCTTTTATTCACTCTGCTTCTCATTCTCATTCTTTAGGGCTCAGATTCTAAACTCTCTTTGGTCAAATTTATTAATAGTGTTGGCATTTAAAAAAAACTTGGAATTCAAGAGGTAGAAAGGGCAGAGGAAATGTTAGTGACCTCATGAGAAGACTGCTGTTTTTATGTTATTTTTCCCCCTTGGTAACGAAAGAACATCTAGTAGTAAAGAAGTAAAATTACTGCAATGGGGAGTGCAAGGGCACTCCTATAACCAGTGTGTTCTCCTGGGAAGTTATCCCATTTACCTCATATATTTTTACTTTCTTGAATCCTAGAATGTTAAAGGATTTCACTATTCCCATGCTACCCCTTCAGCTTTTTTTGACATTTTTTGCAGCATTTTTGGTACATATTGAATGCAGAAAAGTCGTATCTATAAAATATTTGTAAAGAATTGTGAATAATTATATAGAAGACGCCTGACTGACTTTCATTCAGCTTAAGAAATGCACAGATATATTTGAAGCCATCTGTAGGAGATTTGCCTCTTCCGCCACATGCCTGAACTAGATACAGTCACTAGCTCGAATTTTATGTTTATCATTTGCCGATGTTTCTTAGTATGATTTCATGTACGTGACAAGTTTTCACATAGTCATTCATTCTATCTTCTGACTGTCTGATAAGTGTCAAATATTGCTACATTGTGGTATTAATCGTCACTGGGGTTGCTGTTACTGATCATACAGAATGTTCTCATTGTTGTGAAACCCTTCTACCAATCTTTTGCCCTCTTTGGTAGCATAAGGAGTGGGAGGAGCATATTTATCATTTTCTTATTGATTCTTAGTCTCTTGTGCTCTAGATACTAAATATTTTTCAAACATTTCTTATAAATACTCCTCCCCTTTTATGACATGCTTTCACTACCATTAAGGTACATTCAAATGACCATAAGTTCGTAATCTTAATGGAGGCAAATTTATCAGCCTTTTCCTTTTTTGCTTGACACATCAGTGTCTTGTTAATAAATCCATTCCTCCTCAAAAGGCAGGAATGTATTGTCTCTGATTATCCTCTAAAATGTCATAGTTTGGCGGGCCACGGTGGCTCAGCAGGTAAGAGGACCCGGGTTCAATTCCCGGTGCTTACCCATGTAAAAAAAATTTTTAAAAAGTCATAGTTTTATTTTTTCACACAATATAACTGGAATTAGTTTTCCTCCTTCTCTTTCTGCTTCCTCAGCACTTACCCATTCTCCTCCTCATGGGCATTGAAAACTCAACTATTTCCTCTCACCATTTTCAAAGGACCTTCAGATAGAGACCAGGTTTCCATCTATGGTTGGTCTTCTTTTGAGTTCATCATTCTTTTATTTTCATCAACTTGTCTAACTTATATTTACTGTACTGCTTATTATAACATCTTAATATCTTCATATTTAATATGGAAAATTCTACCACCTTATCCTTCTTTTTCAGTTTGTTCTTAAATAAAAGAAATTTAAGATCAGCATGTCCATTTCCACAAACACACCATAGCTGTTAAGATTTTGTTTGAAATTACATTGAACCAATACATCAATCTGGAGAGAATTAACATGTATACAATATTCAGTTACTGTATCATGTATTTGGGAACTATCCATAGCCATACTTCAATATCTTTTAAAAAAAGTTTTTATTTTTTGTATAAATTCTTAAACATTTTTCAATATATTTTTCTTAAATACGCTGTATTATTGTAACTATTATAAATTCCTTATTTTTCAAATTGTGTTTCCTAGTTATCTTTTTTAGATTCACAGAAACCAAATTGCTAAAGTTTATTGTAAAATTCTAATTATTTCTCTTAACATTCTTCTATATGATTGAAGACAATCATCAGTGAATGAATATTTTGGTTTATCCTTTCCATATTATCTTGTGTTCTGTTAAATTGTCTTATGGCCTGCCTAAAAACTCCAGGTCAGTGTTGAAAATAGATGGTTACATTTTCATTTCAGTGCTGAAAATAGATGGTTATACTAATTAACTTGTATGTTCAGTTTAGTTGAACACCATAAGTACATGGAATCTTGAATAGGGTGTGAGATTTTGTTGGTTTGTCCAGGTTAGTATGATGCCCTGATACATCCCAGAGTAATTTGGGCAGTGAATAAAGTCATTGCAAAGTCCCCTTTGAGGACTGGGGAGAAAGGAGAAAATATTCAACCTCCCCATTTGGAGAATTCCTGATATTTTTGCAAGCAATGGGGGTAACCAAATCAATAGGCCAAGCCCACAATCTTGGGGATCGTCCCCATGAAACATTCCAGCAAAGGATAGGCTAAGCCTATTTAAAATTATGCCTAAGGGGGGGTGGGTGCAAGGGTAGTTCAGTGGTAGAATTCTTGCCTGCCATGCAGGAGACCTGGGTTCAATTCCAAGCCCATGCACTCCCTGCCCCACCCAAAAAAATCAACAAGTGGTGCTGCAATGACTATATAGCCACATGGAAAAAGAATGAACTGTGACTCCCACTATGCAGCATACCAAAAAAAAATGCCTAAGAGTCTCTTCAGAGAGCATCTTTTGTGCTCAGATGTGGCCTCTCTCTCTCAAAGCCAACTCAGCAGATGAACTCACTGTCCAACCCTCTACATGGTATATGACTCCCAGGGGTATAAATCTCCCTGGCAACTGAGGCCAGAACTTCTGGGATGAGCCAGGACCCAACATAATGGAATAGAAAAAGGCTTATTGACCAAAAGGGGAAGAGAGAAATGTGACAAAATAAAGTTTAGTGGCTGAGAGATTTAAACAGAGTGTACCCTGGAGGTTATTATTATCATCATGTAGGTATTCATTTTTGGTTTATGGTGTATTGGAGTGGCTGGAGCAAAGCACCTGATACTGTTGAGCTGTGTTACATTAGTTTATTTCTTGAAGACAATTATATAAAGATAGAACTTTTACAGTGTGACTGTGAGATTATGAAAATCTTGTGTCTGATGCTTCTTTTATCCAGGGTATGGACAGATGAATAAAAAATATGGATGATAAATAAATAACGAGGGATAAGGCATAAAATAATTGGGGTAGATGGAAATACTAGTGATCAATGAGAGGGAGGGGCAAGGGGTATGGGATGTATGAGTTTTTTCTTTTTCCTTTTTATTTTTTTTCTAGAGTGATGCAAATGTTCTAAAAACTGATCCTGGCAATGAATGCACAACTGTGTGGTGAATATACAACTATTGTGGACCATTGATTGTACACCATGTATGGACAGTATGTGAGAAAAGATGTGTCAATAAAAATGTTTAAAAAAATAAAAATAAAATAAATGATTATGGCAGTCATCTGAGGCCATATTCCCACTTTTTTAAAGAAATGTCATCAATGTTTGACAAATAACTATGATATAAAAAGTTTTTACATGTATTGCATTGTTTTTCAAGAATTCTCATGAATGTAAATTTTTTTAATGCTTTTTTTCTATCCAATAATATTTGTTCTACGGATCATCCATAAAATAAATCTGTTTACAACATTAATTACATTAATAAATTTTGCAATGGAAATTCAACCTTGCATTTGGAAATAAATACAATGTATTATATCATACTTTAATACATTGTTGGATTTGGCTTGTTCATATTTTATTTGAGAGTTTTGCACCTATGTTATCAAATTAGATATAACTGTACTTTTCACTTCTCTATTTGTGCCTAGCTTTAAGATAAAATATATATTAGATAATATATTTTTTCTGGACTATTGTGTATTAAATTGAAAATACTTATTTTAAAGGAGAGATACCCCTACAAAAACCTGAGTCTGGTGTTTCATAGTGAAGGTCATGTCTTAAATACTTGCTAGATTTTGTTAAATTCTGCATGGTTTATATGTCGCTTCTATTTCTTCTTAATTCACTCTTGCTTCCATTTTGTAGGAGCATATCTGTTTCATTTGAGTTCTCAAAATATTTCTCACAATTTATTCATATTAATATTTCTTTAAACTGAAACATCTCTACTTGTTGACACTCTTCTTCATATAGTTTATCCACTTTCTCACAATTTTCTTGGTTAATCTTCGCAAAAATTTATTAATTTAACTAGTCTGTTCAATTAATCACTTTTGGTTTTGTGATTTTCAGTATCATGTGTTTGGTTCCTTTTCATTGTTTCTGATTTGACTTTTTAATTTCTTTTCCTATACCTTTAAGGGGAATTTCTTCTCTTCTAATGTCTTGCCTCAGACATTTGATTCACTGTTATCAGCATTTCTTTTTTTTGATAAAACAGTTAGGTTGGCATTTTCCTCCTATATAAAGCTTTCACTGTATTGCATTAGTTTAGACATGAAGTACCTAAACTTCTTCATTACCGAATATGTTCTATTATCCATTTTGACTTCTTCTTCACCCCATGAGTAATATAGGAATGACATTAAAACTTTAAAATATGTGGAGTTTCCATATATACTTCAAAAATAATAATCTTTGAAATCTGTTGGTATCTAAAGGAAGAGCCTTCCAGGCAGACACAACAGCAACTGCAAAGGCCCTAAGTGAGAAAATGCTAGGTATATTCAAGAAAGCAAGAAATCCTGTGAGGCTGGAGAAACACTGACAAAAGAAAAAATGAGGTCATAATGTTTACAGGAGGTCAGATCCTGCCAGGTTTGTGAGACTGGGCATTTACTCTGAGTGAGATGGGGAAAACTGGAAGGACTTTGAGCATATTTACATTTTAGCAGGATCACTCTGTCTATGTTGAAAGCAGACAGGTATGGCGTAAAAGAGCAGGAGCAGAGAGAACAGTCAGAAGCATATTAAAATAATCTGGATGAGAGATGTTGGCAGTTTAGACCAGACTGTGGTAGTAAACGTAGTGATAAGTGGTCAAAATTTGGAAATATTGAAAGGTCAGATTTGCTGTCACACTAGGTGTCAGGTGTGAGAGAAAAAGAAAAGTCAAGGTTGACAGCAAGATTTTCAGCCCAGGCAATGAGAAAAATATAGTTGTAATTAACTTGAATGGAGAAGACAATGTTGGGAGCAGTCAAGCTCAGGGAGGTAATAACTTTGAACTGCTTTAGACATCAACTAGAAATGAAGAGTAGACCATTGCCTATGCATTTCTGGAATCCAGAGGAGAGGTAAAGTCTGAAGATATAAATAAGGTAGTCATCAACTTAGATTTAAAGCAAGAGGGGTTCTGGGAAGATCACTGAATAGGGTAAATAAAATTCAGCCCTGCTCCAAGACAAAGTTAGACAAAGGATGAAAGGGAGACTGAGATGGCGATTCATGAGTGCAACTGACCTAGGAAAGCCTTGGACACCACATAGAGCAGCCCTGGTTGCAGGGGCTGAGGAGCTGAGAAACTGAGAAGCAGAAAACTAAAGCCTAACGCAGCAGCATGGAGCCCACAGGAGTGCACAGACAGGGAGACAGGGACTAGGAAGCAAGGCAAGCTGCGTTCCTTGAACACACTACCCTCACCAGAGCAGCTCCATGATGCACAACTCACCCCACACCCCACACACCTGAACCCTGTCACCCACCCCCAATCCCCTTGTTCCAAGTGCCCCCACCCCACAAACCCCTAGTACACATACCTGCCCCCCACTCCCACCCAAACGCAACCTAACCCACCTTTCCTGGACTCCTCCCGAGCACTACCTCCCCCTTGGTGCTCCCTGCAGGCTGTCGCCAGCACATAAAGGCTGAGGGCACATGCCTCCGTACGCAGGCTACACCCGCCCCTTGTCCATAACATTGCATAACCTCACCCTGCCCCCCTGAGGTCTGCTAATCAGTTTACAATACTCCTAGACCCCTGCATGCCATGGCCCCTAATCACATCCTACAGCTCTGGGAGGGAACATCAATTTATGGCGCTCCTAGACCCGAGCATGCGCACAGCCCTTAGTCACGCTTCCCAGCTCTGAGAAAGCACTGACCTGTACAGCCAGATCACATCTGCCCCCAGTTCATGAAGGCATAAGGCCAACCCTCTGCCATACCTCTGCACATGCACACAAAGGCCCCTGCATCCTAGACCAGTGCACACCAGGGTTACGGCCCCCAGACCTGTGCACACACACAGCCACATCCTCCCTGGCTGCTGGATGCCCACATTCACAAGCACCAACATAACGTCCCCAACCTGCACCTATATCTGTGCTTCAACGCATCTCCTCACTGTTGTGCCCAACCCCATACCCTGAATCCTGTTACACACCCACCCTGCAAGCACAAGGCTTTAGACTACTGAAGGAAATCAACATCCAAAGTAAATCAATCAAGACATTTACACGTGATGAAAACAACAGAAGATCACTAAGCCTATCACAATGCAGACAGTTATAGCCCAGCCTAATGACCAAAATAGGAGCACCAGAGGAGACACAGATGCTTGAACAACTGATCAAAGATGTTCATGTAACTCTACTTAATAAAATAAGTGCGATGGCTAATGACATAAAGGTGATAAAGAAGACAGTAGAGGAGCATAAAGAGGAATTTGAAAGAATAAATAGAAAAATAGCAGACATCAGAGATTAAAGACTTTGTTGACCAAATACAAAACATAGTAGAGGCACACAATAGCAGATTTGAAGAGACAGAAGAAGGAATAAACAATATAGAGGACAGGATAACTGATTTCAAACATTCAAAGCAGAAAATGTCAGAAAGAAAAGAAAAGGAAAAATTTGAATTGGATCTCAGGGAAATGATAGAGAAAACAAAGTGCACAAATATAAGAATCATTAGTGTCCGAGAAGGAGAAGAGGGGAGTAAAGGGCTAGGAAGAATAGTTGAGGATATAATGGGGGAATACTTCCCAACGCTTATAAAGGACATAAATATACAAGTCAAAGAAGCCCAACGAACTCCAAACACATAATAATCAGTCTGTAAAATGTTGAAGAGAAGCAGAAAATTCTGAAAGAGAAAAACAATCTACTACATACAAAGGAAACCACATAAGACTGAGTTCAGACTACTCAGCTGGCACCCTGTAGGCGAGAAGGCAGTGGTAGCATATATTTAAGATTCTGAAAGAGAAAGACTTCCAGCCAAAAATTCTGTATCCAGCCAAATTGTCCTTCAAAACTGAAGGAGTGATTAAAGTTTTCACAGACAAACAAATCTTTAAAGAATTTGTCAATAAGAGACTGGCCCTACAAGAAATACTGACGGGAGTTCTGCCAGCTGAAAAAAAAAAAAAAGAAGAAAGAAGAAGGAGGTCTAGAGGAGGGCACAGAATTGAAGAGTACCAGTAAGGGTAATGTAAAGGATAAAAAGAGAAAGAGGGAAAAGACTATATAGATCTGATGAATAAAATAAAAAGATAAGATGGTGGATTCAAGAAATGCTTTTTCAGTAATAACTTTGTATGTTAACAGACTAAACATACGAATTAAAAGATACACACTGGCAGAATGGATTAAGAAATATAATCCAGCTATATGCTGCTTATAAGAGACTCATCTTAAACAAAAGGATACAAATATATTGAAAGTGAAAAGAAGAAAAAAGATTTTCCATGCAAGTTGTAACGAAAAGAAAGCAGGAGTAGCTATACTAACATCAGACAAAATATACTTTTAATGTAAAGACATTATAAAAGGCAAAGAAGGACACTATATATTAATAAAGGAGACAATTCACTGAGAATATATAACAATCATAATGTATAATCAAGGAGCTCTAAAGTACATGACATTGGCAAAACTAAAGGAAAAGGTAGATATTTCTACAATAATAGTAGGAGACTTCAATACATCACTCTTCTCTATAGGTAGAACAACCAGACAAAATCAGCAAGGAAACAGAGACGTTAACTTGATAAATGAATTAGACCTAACAGACATATATAGGTCATTGCACAAAAAACACAAAGTATATACATTCTTTCTACTGCTCATGGAACGTTCTCCAGGATAGACCATATACTGGAACAAAAAACTGGTCTTTTATAAATTTAAAAACATTGAAATTATTCAAAACACTTTCTCTGATCACAATGAAATGAAGCTGGATCTCAATAACCACAAAAGAATGAGAACATTCACAAATATATGGAGATTAAATAACACTCTCAAACAATCAGTGGGTCAAAGAAAAGATTGCTAAAGAAATCAGTAGCTATCTGGAAATGAATGAAAATGAGAATACAACTTATCAGAACTTATGGGATATGGTAAAGGCTGTGCTGAGAGGGAATTTTGTTGCCCTAAAGTTTATATTAAAAAACAAGAAGGAGCAAAAATGGGACTTAACTGCTCACCTGAAGGAACTTGATAAAGAACAGCAAACTAACCCTAAAGTAAACCGAAGAAGAAGAGAAATAACAAAGATTAAAGCAGAGTTAAATGAATGGGAGAATGAAAGAATAATAGAAAGAATCAATAAAACCAAAAGTTGGTTCTTTGAGAAAATCAATAAAATTGATTGGCCACTAGCAAGACTGACAAAGAAAAAAAGAGAGAAGATGCAAATCAACACAATCAGAAATGAGAAAAGGGGTGCATTACCACATTCCCTCAATCATGATGCTTCCTCTATCTTTTTTTTTTACATGGGCACGCACCGGAAATGAACCCAGGTCTCCAGCATGACAAGCAAGAACCCTGCCACTGAGCCAACGTTGCCACTCAAGGCTTGCTCTTGCGAATCTTATGTAGGTGGCGGAGAAGCTTAGACTACCTATAGGCATGCCTAAGAGTTACTTCTGGAGGACCTCTTTTGTTGCTCAGATGTGTTCCTATCTCTCTCTCTCAGCCAACACAGCAAGCACACTCACCGCCTTCCCTCTTTTTATGTGGCACATGACTCCCAGGGTGTAAACCTCCCTGGTAACATGGGACAGAAATCCTAGAATGAGCTGGGACTTAGCATCAAGTGATTGAGAAAACCTTCTCAATCAAAAGGGGGAAGAGAGAAACGAGACAAAATAAAGTGTCAGTGGCTGAGAGATTTCAAACAGTCGAGAGGTTATCTTGGAGGTTATTCTTATGCATTTTATAGATATCCCTTTTTTAGTTTAAGTTGTTTTAGAAAGGCTAGAGGGAAGTGCCTGAAACTGTAGAGCTATGTTCCAGTAATCATGTTTCTTGAAGATGAATATATAATGATATAGCTTTCACAATGTGACTTTGTGATTGTGAAAACCTTGTGTCTGATGCTTCTTTTATCTGCGATATTGATGGATGAGTAAAGAATATGGATTAAAAATAAATAAGTAATAGGGGGAACAAATGTTAAGATAAATTGAGTAGATTGAAATACTAGTGAACAATGAAAGGGAATGGTACAGGATATAGAAAATACAGGGGGAACAAAGGTTAAAATCTATTGAGTAGATAGAAATACTAGTGGTCAATGAAAGGAAGGGATAAGAGGCATGGAATGCTTGAATTTTTTCTTTTTATTTTTTTCTGGAGTGATGCAAATGTTCTAAATAATGATCATTGTGATGAATATACTACTATGTGATGATATTGTGAGCCATTGATTGTACACCATGTATGGAGTGTTTGTATGTTAAGAATGTTCATGTTTGTAAGTTGCTTTGGTTTGATAATTTAAAAAATAATAATAATAATAAAGGTGTTGGCAAGATAGGAAAACTACAAGAGATAATGCAGAACCCAGAACTAGTAAAGATAGTTGCCATCCTTAGGCTTGAAGGGAGAGCATTGTGTGCAGAGAGGGGGTCTTCCCAACAGGTGCCGCTGTCTCTAACTGAGCTTCACAGCCAGCCTCTTGCAACACTACAAAATCTGGATCCTCTTCTGCTTTCACTGTCTAGTGCTTTGGCTATGACGAGGATAAATTACTCCTTACTAACCTAACGTTGCATGTAATTCTCCTTTTTCCAAGGAATACATGGAAATTTACAAGTGTTTCCATTTAGGTGTAGCTCAAGGAGCACATCCTTGACAAAATCTTCTTTGAACTACTTACATTGTTTTCATCACTGACTATTAAGCCACGATTAAACTTTATACAGATTTATATTATTTCACCAAAAACGTGACATGAAAATTCTTTACTTTCTTCTCTTCCACAATAGAGTTTAAATTCTTTGATGAGAGTACTGCCTTACTTGTTTTTAAAAGCTTAGGGTTTATTATCTTGAGTTCTTATAGTGATATGTACTCCAAGTATGTTTGCTGAGGAATTAATGCCATTTCAATTGTTATAAAAAATTAACATTGTCATTTTTGAGTAGCTGCCACCCTGTCATGGTCTTGACAGACATTTTCTCATTGGAAACATGTAATCCCTTCAATAACCTTTTGGAAAAGCTGTTATTCTAATGTTGTACAAGATTAACTGAATATACACAGTTAAAGCAACTTGTCTGAGATTACGTGTTTTATGAGTGGAAAGCTTTCCTTAATATTTTTTTTCTACAATTGGACATTACTCCTCATTTATATGCTATTTATTTTATATAATAACATTTTAAGTAATAATTAATACATATGCATATTCTTTACTGAGATACACTCTCAGAAACCTCACTTTTTAATTTCCAAGATATTATGCAAAAGTGTATCTTAGGATGAAAAAATTTACTTTCTTGGAGTGACTTGAAGGAAAGCACTATGTATGTGACATCTATGCATTCTCTTCCACCCTGCTGTAGAACCAAAGTATTCTGATGTGTCCTTTGTATCCTGTAATCATTGGTTGATGCTCCCGCATAACCCTTTGTAGCACAGCCTGCTAATTGTTTTCTAAAGCCCCTTCTCCTTTTTCGTAGTAATAAAAGTTTTAGCAGGAATACATTTCACATCTTCTCTTGAAGTCAGGTGCGTCTAAATTCAGGTCAATAGAATATGAGAGAAAGTGGTTGTGAAACTTACCAATTAACCAGTTAAAACAAAGTGCTATATCCCCCACTTGACTCTTTCTCACAGCTGGAACATGAGCATGGTGACTGCAGTTGAAGTAGGTATTTTGGACCATGAGGTGGGGATAATTTGTTGAGGATACTGGCGAAGTGCGTGACAAAAGAGCCTGGATTCCTGAAATTTAGAACTGCCATTTTCTCCTTGGACTGTTTGGTGAGATAAAAAAATCTCCATCTTTTTCAGCCTACACAATGGGAGACAATATTTGGAAATGATATTATCAGATAAAGGTCTAGTATCCAGAATATATAAAGAGATTGTTCAACTCAACAACAAAAAGACAGACAGCCCAATTACAAAATTGGCAAAAGACTTGAACAGACACTTCTCAGAAGAGGAAACACAAATGGCCAAAAGGCACATGAGAAGATGCTCGATTTCTTTGGCTATTACGGAAATGCAAATCAAAACCACAATGGGATATCATCTCACACTCACCAGAGTGGCCATTATCAATAAAACCGTAAATGACAAGTGCTGGAGAGGATGTGGAGAAAGAGGCATAGTTATCCACGGTTGGTGGGAATGTTGAAGGAATTCCGCTGTGGAAGGCAGTTTGGCGGTTCCTCAGGAAGCTAAATATAGAATTGCCATATGACCCAGCAATACTATTGTTAGGTATCTACTCAAAGGACATGAGGGCAAGGACACAGACAGACATTTGCACCCCAATGCTTATAGCAACATTATTTACAGTTGTGAAAAGATGGAAACAGCCAAAATGTCCATCAACAGAAGAGTGGCTAAACAAACTGTGGTATGTACATAGGATGGAATATTATGCAGCTGTGAGACATAATAAATTTATGAAGTATGTAGCAACAAGGATGGACCTTAAGGACATTGTGCTGAGTGAGATTAGCTAGAAACAAAAGGACAAATAGCTGTATGATATGACCTGATATTAATGAATAAACTTGGAGAATTTCATTCGTAACAGAGACTAGCAGGAGATAGAAATAGGGTAAGATATTGGGTAATTTGAGCTGAAGGGATACAGATTGTGCAACAGGACTGATTGTAAAAACTCAGAAATGGATAGCACAATACTACCTAACTGTAATACAATTATGTTAAAACACTAAATGAAGCTGAATGTGAGAATGATAGAGGGAGGAGGGTTGGGGGCACAAATGAAATCAGAAAGAAAGATAGACGATAAAGACTGACATGGTATAATCTAGGAATGCCTAGAGTGTATAATGATAGTGACTAAATGTACAAATTTAAAAAATGTTTTTGCATGAGGAAGAACATAGGAATGTCATTACTGCAGGGTCTTGAAAATAGACAGTAATTAATATTTAAAATTTTTAACTTATGTGTGAGACTAAAGCAAAAAATGTTTATTTGGTACAAAATTTATATTTTGACTAGTGCATTTCCTAATATAACTTATGTAGACAGCTTAATTGAACACCATCAGTACATGGAACCTTGAGTAGGGCATGAGATTTTGTTGGTTTGTCCAGAGTGATGCCCCAATAAATCCCAGAGCGATTTGAACAGTGAATAAAAAAGTATTTGCAAAGTCCCCTTTGGGGAATGGTGAGAAAGGGGGAAAATTCAACTTCCCCAAGTTGAATTCTTGATATTCTCACAAGCAGTGCAGACAACCAAAGCAATAGGCTGAGCCCCCAATCTGGCGGTTTATTCATATGAAACTTAACCCCACAAACTGTGGGGTGAAGCCTACTTAAAATTAGACCTAAGAGTTACCCCCAAGAGAACCTCTTTTGTTGCTCAGATGTGGCCTCTCTCTCTCAGCCAACACAACAAGCAAATTCACTGCCCTCCCCCTCTCTACATGGGGCATGAATCCCAGGGGTGTGGACCTTCCTGGCAATGTGGGACAGAAATCCTAGAATGAGCTGAGACTCAGTATCAAGGGATTGAGAAAACCTTCTCGACCAAAATGGTGAAGAGTGAAATGAGACAAAATAAAGTGTCAATGGCTGAGAGATTCCAAACAGAGTTGAAAGGTTATCCTGGAGGTTATTCTTATGCATTAAATAGATATCACCTTGTTAGTCAAGATGTAATGGAGAGGCTGGAGGGAACTGCCTGAAAATGTAGAGCTGTGTTCCAGTAGCCACGTTTCTTGAAGATGATTGTATAATCATATAGCTGTCACAATGTGACTGTGCAATTGTGAAAACCTTTTGTCTGATGCTCCTTTTATCTACCTTATCAACAGATGAATAAAACATATGGAATAAAAATAAATAATAGGGGGGACAAATGTTAAAATAAATTGTTTGAAATGCTAGTGATCAATGAAATGGAGGGGTAAGGGGTATGGTATGTATGAATTTTTTTCTGTTGTCTTTTTATTTCTTTTTCTGAATTAATGCAAATGTTCTAAGAAATGATCATGATGATGACTATGCAACTATGTGATGATATTGTGAATTACTGATTATATATGTAAAATGAAATGATCATAAGAATGTTTGTGTTTGTTTGTTGTTATATTTTTTTAAAAAACTTAAAAAAATAATAAAAAATTCCCTCTTTTTAATAGGTATTTGGGTCTTTCTTACAGCAGTTGAGCTTATAACCCATTCAACACAACCTTTTAGAGTTTGCTCAGCCTCGTCCTTCCCAAATTTCTATGTTCTGGGTAGCACTTCCCACCATTTGAAGTAAAACTGGCTTTCTGTAGAAACAGAAATAGAAACAGAAAGGTAAAATACAATGCAAAAAAAAAATCACCAGAGAATATTTTATGGTGTTCCATGCAGCTGTGCTAAAATAATTAATTCTAAGAAATGATTTTAATTAAGATAAAGTATTTTATATTAAGTATAAATTATCATAACTATAATTAAATATTAAGATTTAATATGAAACTTAGATTTTAACCTATCTTTTTAAAAGTTTTTTTAAAGTTAAGTTGCAAACTCTCAAAATTATATTTTTCTTATTTTGTTTTATTTTTATTAAATTTTCAACTTTCAGAGAAGAAGCTTCCCGTGTTTCATTTTTGTCTTTTTTTTTTTCCCAGAAAAATGTAATTACAACTATCTGACTCTAGGAAACAGAACCATGGAGCTAACACTTCTATAAATGTTTAAGATAGGAAATGACAAGCAAAAAGGTAAAATGAGATTAAAAACCCATTTGTTAAAGTTAAGTTATAATTTTTATTTATGCGCCAGGTTTGCCAGGCTTTTTCACTTCATGACACATGTAGACAAAATTAACATATATACAGAACACTGGAGTAGATAGAAGTGTGTACCCTCAGCTGGAGGGACCATGGGCTATTTGTCTGCCCTAGCTCCCATCATGAACTTGAATGGGACCATGGGCTATTTGTCTGCCCTAGCTCCCATCATGAATTTGAACCCTCCCCAGACCCACTACTGGAAATCTTTAGTCTAAGACAATGAGTATTAAGTAGTTAGGGAATCACTCCAAAGGCAAAATTAGTTTTAATATAAAGTTGGATTAATTGAAACAAAAGCACTGTCATTTAAAGCACCTTGTTCATGCATTCTCTCGGAGACAAGAAATTGAAAAAAAAAACTGAAGTCATCAAATGCTATTTTATCATCTATTACCATTTATTGAATAACAAATCATTCAGGCAATAAGAATATATTACTTTATACTAGAAATGGCTTATTCCCTGAAGATGCTTTCAATTTGTTTAGCTCATATAATCCTGGTATTTTGTGACATTTCAAATATGTGGTAAGCACAATAATTAAAATTCTGTGTTTGACATTTTCACTCTTTTGAATGAATTTCTCATAAATTTCTTTGAAATATACATGAAATAAATTAGAATTTAACATAAGTAAAACTTTGAAATTTAAAAAGTGGCAAGTATCACTTGTGTTCTTAAGTTAAACACTGAATCAATTATACAAATTTGAGGAATTACCTTCAATAATGAGCTCCTTACTCTATAAAAACATATTTACATTTTTTAAAACTTTGAAGAGAATATAAATGTGTATTCAGGCAGGATGACACCATAGTAATGAGAAGTTCACGTTGGATCAAACAAGCATTTTATCAAACATCTATAAATATAATTGTCACTTTATTACAAATAGAAGTAGTAATGTTATAATAGGTGTTATTTTATGATACCTTACTGGTCCTTGGCAAGTATCTGCTCCTTTAGCTCTTAACCCTCAAGTTAAGTTTATTTTCCTTATGGATGAGAACTTGAGATTAGGAGGACTTAAAGAACTGTCCCTGGTAACTGAGTAAATTTGTGGCAAGCTAATTCACAACTGGTCCACTAAACTTGATGTGCAAGAAGTACTGCTGCTTCTTTAAAAAAATGGTTACTGTGCACTAAGCCCCCATTCCACTTAGCTAAAGGAAATTGCACCTGTCAGGCTTGGTTTCCACCAATTGGATAACCAGGAGGAAAGTGAGTGTCTTCTGTTGCTCTACAATCTCTGCACAAGTTCCTGCTGAGCTGTTCCAAGAACTCCACTAAGGAGAAGGACCAGGGACCCACTAGGGCTATGCCCATGATCTTTCTCACTCTCCTTCTTCAGAGTTTATTTCCAACTCCAAAATGAACATTTTTTTCCTGACCTGTAAGTCCAGTTATTCTCTTTTTTAAAAAAAAATGTTTTATTGTATAATATAACATATATATAAAGCAAAGAAAGGAAAAAGCAATAATTTTCAAAGCACTCTTCAACAAGTAGTTACAGGACAGATCCCAGAGTTTGTCATGGGCTACCATAACTTCATCTCAGATTTTTCCTTCTAGCTACTCTAGAATATAGGCGGCTAGAAGAAAAAATATATTTTTTATCACCACAATCAACTTTTTTTTTCTTTTTTGTGAAAAATAATCTAAGCAAAAAAGTAATAAATTTCGAAGCACAGCACAACAATTACTTGTAGAACAGATTTCAGAGTTTGGTATGGGTTGCAATTCCACAATTTTAGGTTTTTACTTCCAGCTGCTCTAAGAGCTAGAGACTAAAAGAGATATCAATTTAATGATTCATCAATCATATTCGTTTGTAAAACCCTACCTTCTCTGTATAACTCCACCATCACATTTGATCTTTCTATCCCACTCTTAAGGGATATTTGGGCTATGGCCATTCTAACTTTTTCATGTTGGAAGGGGCTGTCAATAATATGGGGTAGGGAAATAGAACTATCTGATGTCCTGGAGAAGCTGGGCCCTCTAGGTTTCAGGACTTATCAGGTCCAGGGACCCATCTGGGCACTTATTCTTTTTTTTCATTGACAAGCCAAAACAACGTACAAACATGAACATTCTTAACATACAAACATGGCACGCATGGTGTACAATCGGTGACTCACAATATCATCACATAGAGTATATTCACCACCACAATCATTTTTTTAGAACATTTGGGGCAGGTATTCTTAGTAAGAAAATTTTTTTTGCAAAAAGCTATGGAGTGTAACCAACAACTAACTATCTTCAACCTTGTTCACCCTTCTTCTGAAATATTAAAACACAAAGCTAAGCTATTTAAATGGTGGAGTCAAAATACAGGGAGGAAAATATATACTATTTGCATTTAAACAGAATTTAACAGCTACAGATATTATCTAACCACCCCATTTTCTTCTGAGAACAGGAGTAGAGGTTATTAAACGCAGCAGTGCTGTGTTATCTAGATTCTAACCATGAACATCATGCGCGTGCACCACCAGGAGTCACTCGCCACCCCACCACATACCCACGTGGGAGAAATAGATAATTTCATCCTATTCTAGTAAGGAATTTACTACCTGCCGAATAGGAAAAGCATTTTTAGGATGAAGGATTTCCATTAAAGGGAAATACGATTCCTTTGTAGAATAAGAAGTAAACAAAAGGCTGCTGTGCACAATAGTGATGCTTTGCTGTTTATAAAAATGCTCCCATTGTCAATATAGGATTATATTTTACTTCTCTCATCTCTTAAAAAAAAATGTGGTGACTGCGCTTGGGAGATATGCTGCACTTGCTCTACCCTAAGTGATAAGTTCAATGGTGGAGTAAATATGTGTACCTGCTCTCACACCTTGAGAATATTGGAGAATATGCACCATCTCTAAAATTATGCCAAAGGAGAACACAACTCTTTGTTTTGTTTCACTTGAGTATTCTAGATGGGAATCGCAGAAGTCTTAAAGCACGGTTATGGTAAAGACACCTACGTTAAAAAAAATCACTGAGGGCAGCGTCTATCCTCCATCCCATCTTTAGAAGTGGGAGGTGGTTGGAACCAGGGACCAAGACCCTGTCCTGCAGAGAGGGACTGAATTTCCTCAGCAAAGTGGATGGAGACTCACAAATGTAAATCATCAGATGATGAAGGAGCAAAGGTTGTGTTCTCCACAGCGCTCACAGTGCTTTGGATTCTTTCCTTTTGGAACTCTTGGGAAATTCCTAGATGTCAGGAACTTTAAGTTTCCTGAATTGTTACTCTACCATAAAGATGGTATTAGGAGAAGTAAGCCATGCCTCCTTTCTCTGCTCTCATGCAGAAGAAAGATAGGTGATGAGGTCTAAAGACTTGGATTGATAGTTGCTGACCAGCAGTCAGCGCAGAGGGATGTTAGGAAGAATGAAAAGGAATCGCAAGTTTCTGAGGAATACTGAGAGGAAATTCCATAAACACAATAAAGACTAAACATGTGCTTTTTCTTCCCCCATGTTACACGTGAAACGTGAATAAAAATCAATTTTCAACCTATTTTCCACAAAGGTTATCCAACAATTCATTATAGCATCAGGAATTCATTTATGCATGGAACAAAAAAAATGCACTAAACACCTACTATATGTCAGGCACTGTGGTTAAAGAGAGAGAAATTATAAACAATAATATCTGCTGTCCAGAAGTTAATATTCTAAAGTGGAACATGGTCAAATAAACAGAAATTATGATGCAATAAATACTGTGACCGATATTTATAAATACTGCTATGGTTGCACATAATAGAGCAATATTATTCAGCAGGGGAGAGTATAGAAGGCTTAACTGAGAAGGTAATGCATCAGTTGAGTCTTCAAGAATGAACACAATTTAGCCAGACAAAGGCAGCTCATGAGGAAGGTAAAAAGTTCAAGTTAGTGTATGCAATATGCAAAGTCACAGAAGACAGAAAACCATGATTTAAATGGGCAACTAAATTTGTTCATTACAATGGAACATAGTTGCATGAATGAGAAATGGCAGAGTTGGTCAGAGATCAGGTTGATAAACTAATAAGCCATTGGAAGGGTTTTGGACTTTGACTTACAGTAATTCGGGATTTGGGTGTTAAATAAGTCACTCTGACAGAAATATAGAGAATTGATTAAAAGCAAAAGAAGGTTATTCGGAAGAATTTGGTAATGAACCCTAGAAAAATTATTAAGACTTAGAGTATAAGAAGTAACCATTGGGATGGAGAAGAGGGTATAGATCAGAGTACTGTGAAAGATGTAAAATTGATAATAAATTGGTGATTGATTTATATGTATAGTAAAATAAATGGAAGATGCAAGACTGATTCCCAGATTTACAGTTTTAGCAAATGCATTAAGGATGATATATTCAATGGAAATAATTTAGTTTTGAATACGTTGAGTTTGATGGGTCTGTACTGTTCGTGCATGGCCCCAAAAAAATGTTTTATATAAAAGCTGCTGAGAGACTGAATATACAAATGGACAATGGCCAGAACATATGTAACAGTAGAACTCTGACTATCACCTCTGCAGTAGCCAGCTCTGGAAGTCAAAACACATCTGTAGAAATAGCCACAGAATGCTCAGGACTTGGTCAATGACTGCCAGGTGCCTCTTTTATTTCCCACACTTCCAACTTAGGATAAACCAAAGGCAGCCAAATATGCTCCTCAAACAAATCATGGGACCCCTCCACTTCTAGCTAGCTCACCTCCACTTTTTCTGTGCTATCAATCTCCAATTACAACATGCCTGAAGATTTCCTTTTTTTTTTTTTTTTTTGCTGTAAAGCTTTCCCACTCTTCTGTCTGCCTTTGAGTCTCTGCCAGATGCAAGTGATGGTAACTGGCTCCTCCCTAAACCAAACTTGGAATAAATAACTTTTGTTTATTCTACTTTTCATGGTCTTCATTTATTTCTATGGCTGTCTCTGAAGGTTCCACTAAGATACAATATGTAGGGCCTGTCGCCTCCACATTCAACCAGGTGCAGTATCTAACCAGGGAGTCCCCTTGTGCCTTGATGCTCTCATCTTGTCAAGTTCATGCTGATGTCAGAAGTCCAAATTGGGTCTGAACTCCATTCCCTTTGCATGGAGTTCTTCACTATTTATTCCCAGTTTGGTACCTAGATTCTATTATTTGGTTCCAATTTGATTGGCAACTTGGTGGAAACAGGTGGTTCCTGTTTGTTCATTTTAACTCTCATTTGTTCTTCCATGTGTGTCATGCTATCTAAAAGTGTCATTTGTCACAAGAAGAAAAACCTGGGGTAAAAGACTATCATTCAAGCCAACGTCAAGAATGGTGAGTCTGTGGTGTCCAGTCAGGAAAATTTTAGTGAGTATGTCACCAATAAAACCTGATACAGTTCTTAAGTTTCGATTTTTTTCTTGAGAGCTTGGCTTTGATGCAGAGCTCCACCTGCAAAGGGTGGGGTTGTTAGGCTTGTGCGTGGAGGTGGCCAGTCTTCAGTCTGGGGACCTGAGATGAGAAGTGCCTATGTACCACCTTTGACAGAACACTTGTAGCTCTCATGAAGTCATCTAAATTTAAATATTCTCCTTCTCCAGGGAAAATCCCTACATGTTCTATGCATTCTCATTACAATCCTAATTCTTATTTTTATCTCTCTAAATGTAGCATAGTTTCATCCAGGGTGATGGCCTCTAGTAACCACTTTGAGGAACATTTGACTTAAGTAAAATTGTTCCTTAGAGAGGTGCCTAAGATAAGAAAGGTCATAAGATATCCCAGTGCCAATGGACACTTTAGAAAAAACAAATGAACACTTCCTTTTCCTTCTCCCCCAGTAACCTCTAATCTGCTTTGCATCTCTGCAAGTTTGCTATTTCTGGGCAATACTTTTGATTGGTATGCAGAGACCCCCGGACAAAATTTGGATTCAAAAATTGATTCACTAAAAGATTCTTTGGTGAAAGTTAATGGGTAATTTGACAAATGTTAGCAACAACAAGTTAGATTCATTTCCCCAACAAACCCCACTCTGGTCCTTCACTTGCCTCCTTTTACGCTATTATCCTGTATGCTTTGAATCACTTTCTCTCTGCATCTCCAGCAACTCCTCCCTCCTCTCCTACTGGTCCAGATCCCGTACCTTTTCCCAACCACTCCTAAGACCACTTAATGCCATTTGTTTCTAAAGATCCACCCCTCCTATGAGCCAGATATTCTGACCACTGTAAAACTCAAACCTTGGATCCCAGCTGAATTAAGAACTATAATTTAGGAATTCTTTAAACCCAGGTAAAATAATCAAGTATTTATAGAAGAATTAAAATTGGGGCTACAAGGTGTATAATACGCAGTCTTACCTGACTGTATCAACCTTTACAAATATTGGCTAGAACCTTAGATGCTAAATCCTGGATGGCAAAAGTTGATTGGACTGACCCAGAAAAGGACCGACAGGGTCCTTCTTTGCACAATAAACTTAAAATGCTGGAAAAGTACAGGAACATCTCCTAAGAGCTAAACCTGAAACAATTCCAATAAAATTGACTGAATCGTAATGCAATCATCCAACAGAAAAATGATTAAATAATAGGAGATAGACCAGAAAATAATGTCCAATAACACTCAATAGTTAAAAGAAGGTGCTGGTGTAGCAGTGACCCCTCTGTCTCAATGCATCACTGGAGTTAAGCCTGAAATTGGAGATCTGATGCAAAAACAGAAATTAGAATGGGAAATGGACCTTTCATCTGAACTACAGTACCCTGCAAAATATTTTCAAAGGGCCTTAGAACAAAACTGGTAGAGGGTTCAAAATAACCTTATAGCCCTGCAGAGTAAACAGCTAAGTGGCCCACTTCCCAACTGCTCACCTATTGACAAGGACACCTGTGGATATTGTAAACAGAAAAACATTGGAAAAAAAAATTCAATCTTACAAAGAAAAAAATCTGAGGAAGGAAGTAAGTGCCCAATACCCTGCCTTGACACTAGGCTCTCAAGCTGAGATAATTATAAATATATATGGTTGACCACACCAATTCCTGGCAGATACAGATGCTACTCTTTCTGCATTAAACTTTGTCATCTTGGTTATGGGATTCATTTATCTAATTGGTGAATAACAGTATTCCTACAGTTTTGCTGTATTTGTTCATTTCTTTTTAGCTCACTATTCAGATTAATTTAAATTCAACTATAATAGTTATATGTAATATGCAACTAATAACCTATCAACCCCTTTGTCACATTATGTCAGGCACACAGTTTATTTGTAAAGCAGATTTCCTACCAGATATTAAGTCTATGGGAAATTGTGTCTTTTATTTACAATGGTGATGCTAAAAACCAACTGGACTTATTGAAGGCAACTTTCAACACCATCCCCAAAACACCCCTAATCCCACTTTAGAAATGAGAAGGTTAACTTCCCTGGAACTGAAGATGGCTATACAGGCCTTATCTCATCATGAAAATGTCCAAGAAACAGAAGCATGGTGAACACCTTTGTTCCTGAGAATTACAGAAGAAAGATTTACCTAGCAGGGAAGATGCAGAAAGAACAATCCTTTGTCCAAAAGAGGAGTGGGTAGAAGGGGTGTCAATCACTCATTTTATGCTTTGGTGGTTGAAAAGGAAAAGCTGCTCAGGCCTGGAAACCTGAATTACAGAGAATGCAAGGGGTCAGTGGCTCTGGGTCTGTAAGAGAAGGGACACTGCTACCAGTCTAGACCTAGCACATCTCGGGAAGCTGTGGTCCCAGGAGATGGGTGCTGAGGGGACTAATGAACTGAACCCAAGGACACCGTTGCTGAACTCCACACAGAAGGCAAAGGCCCACGCTTCTCCCGCGTATTTGTATTGTCATGGCACCTTCCGGAGACTGCTGCAATCATGAGAAGCAAGCCACTATAGCTGACAGTTCTCTCCATGCTTAAGTGTCAAATTTTGGACTTCCTTGGGTCAACTGAGGGAAGGCAGGCAGACTCTTTAATTATTTAGTTGATTACTTGTTTCCTTAATAAACGCTTATTTGGCCTTTGCTCTATGTAGATACTTTCAAGTGTTCAGAAAGATTTACTTTACTTGTTTCATGCTCTTAACAGCTGTCTTAGGGAATTGTATTATTATACCTATTTTTTGTGTGTGATGAAGAAAGTGAGGTACAGAGGGATTGAATGTCTTACCAAAGGTCATATTTCTAGTAAGTGGAAGAGACAGGATCAAACCCAGAACATAACCACTAGCCCTTGATTTATTTATTATTATTTATAGGAGATATAAAAGCATTGTCAGAAATCATATCCTGAGTTTATGGAGCATTTTATACCAGATATATTCCACTCAGTCCCTTCAACAACTGCCATGAAATGGGTATGGGCATCTTCAATTTGTAGACGAGGAAACTGAGCCACAGTGGCTCACCCAAAGTCATATAGCTAGAAACAGAGCTGAAATAAAAACAGTTACCAGAAATAGCTGGGAGAAATAAATGATGAGTTTGCAAAGAAGACAATTAATCTTGGAAAGAAAGAGAGAGAAAGAAGCAGAGACAGAAAGAAAGACAGAGACAGAGAAATGGGAAAAAATCATAATAAAGATTTAGATACACCTGGCTCTTGCTGACAGCACGTCAGTTTGCATAACATATTACGAAATCAGCCCTCACAGTGGAAAATGTAGTCAATCTTTATACTACTGTGGCTTTGCCTAAGGCCTCTCAAGGGAACAGTAAGAATTTGCTGAATTTATGTTGCAATCTAGCCCAATATAAGAACTCTAAATTAATAAAGACTCAGAACCAGAAATTGCACATAGCCCAAACAGCCTGGCAGCCTGGGAAGGGGAGATAGTGAATTATTAGTTAAGTGCCCCCAGTTACTCATCCATGTGTTATCTGAAACTTAAGGACATTAATAAAACAAGAACCACACAAACCTGTGATTTTCTAGTACGTACAGAAATTGGAAAACTGTTGAGAAAGACTGATGCCGATTAGAACAGATAGAAATTAGTTCAAGTAATTGAAATAAATTTGACTAAACTAAAAATAATTCCATTTGTTAATCATATTTCTTTTACATTCTTTTCTTGTCTTTATCCAACATAGATGATTTAAGGTTTTTATTATCAAAGTCATGTTATGCCTGCTGTACCGGAGACCTGGGTTCGATTCCCTGTGCCTGCCCATGCAAAGGAAAAAAAAACTCATGCATGTATTTTTCACAAAAAAAGAAGGAAAAACAGTCGATTGTGGTGACAGAAATGTATTTAAACCCTCTAGCCTCCTATATTCTGGAGCAGCTAGAAGGAAAAATATGAGAGGATCATATGGTAGCCCATGACAAACCCTGGGATCTATCATGTAACCATTGTTTGAAGAGTGCTTGGAAAACTATTGCTTTTTAATTTCTTTGCTTTATATATATGCTATACTATACAATAAAAAAGTTAAAATAAAAAGAAAAATCATGTTGTGTTTATTCTTAACTCAGCATTTCATATTATAATGTCTTGTTGTTGTCCCCTCTGCTGTTTCCCTATTTTATTCACAATGTCAAAAGAAGAAGCTTCATAGAATGGGTGAATATGATCATATTCTGAATTAGCCAAATAATTATTACTTTAAAATCATTCTTTCGTATTTAACCCATATAAAACACAATATTTTCTTACTTAAGAACTTCATTACAAGAAGAATAAAGAACATAACATTTATTATAAATCTCTAACTAAATCATAAAGATGTATAAGCACAAGGTTATAAACCAAAATAACAAGAAGAATGGCAGGCGTTGAGGTGGACATGTCTAAGATGGCATAGTATTAGCTTAGCCAAAATATAAACTTTATTACAGAGCCCATAGTGAATGCATGAAAATAAAGAAAGAAGCAGCTGGGACTCAAAATAAACTGAATCTTGACTTAAATTCTTTTAAGACTTTCTCTGCTCTGCTCTCTGTGTATGTGTTCCACCAACATCTCCTACAGCAGACAGCCCCCAAATGCACATCTCTGCTCAGAAGAGGAGCCACATCAAGAAGAAATATTTTAAATCCAGAGCTATATTTACCTCCGGGCTCTGTGCTAACAAGGTGACATCTTTGAATCTATGTGGACATGGAGAAGAGCTGCTCCCCAAATGGCAAGTCCCCACAAATGGTGAGCTACCGATAAAATAGGCATCTATCTGCTCTTCAAAATTTACTGAGGGAAAGATTATAAAACAAATCTAAGTACATCATATTAAAATTAGTAAAACTAAAATTACTGTTCTAAACCTCAGGCATCTGTATAGGAAACTGTTCTCAGAGAGTTGAGTCAAATCCTGAAAACTTACAATACTGCTCGTTGGAGAACTATAGACTCAATGAAAATGAGGGGAAATAAGCATCCAAAAAAATTTTTGTGTTCCTTATCTATCTGTCTCTATCTATCTATCTATCTATCTATCTATCTATCTATCTATCTATCTATCTATCTATCTATCTATCCTTTTCCTATTCCAGCCCCCCCCCAGCCACTTATCTCCCCTGCCCACCTCCAACAAGTCTTTTACCTGACAAGAGTCACTACATGTTGACAGAGATTGCAAGGACAGGGTGTTCCCTGTCTATTCACTAATGTGAAATTCTAATGCAATAGGGAATAGATACTTTCAAAGAAGTCCAACTCAACAGTTAATAATATGTAAATGGACCATCAAAGATAGTATAATGTATGCAGAGGTAATGTATACACTTCAAGCAAAGTTCAGGGTTGCTTTTCTCTGGAATGAAAAGATAATATTCAAAATAAGTAACACCATTTATAATCCTTCTATACCAGAGAAAAGAAAACTGAATTTCAAACCCCTGATAAAAACCAACCGAACAAAAAAATCCAAAGCATCAGATATCAACAGCAATATTGTGTGTTTAAAAATTTTGACTTTCAGGTCAACAGTGTAAAACTTAATAAAGTAGCCATTTGACATCATAATATTTACAAGGACACAGTAGAGGGAGATGGAAATAGTGTAAAACCTAATAATATGTGCAAAGTTCCATAAGAAGAATAAATATTCTACTGTCAACATGACTGCTAAACTTCAAGGATGAAGGTACATCCTTGTAATAATGTGACGTTTACTCATCCACAGAATATTTGCTCCAGAAAATCTGGAGTTAATTTTAGTTTTCAATGAAAATAATGTGAAATATACTTTTTTTAAAAAAATGGATAAATAAATATTCTGTGAATAAAACAAAGAAAATGTTCAAATAAAAAATTAATTGGAATAAAAAGTTGCATATCTTAAGCCACAAATAACATAAGCCTCAGTGTTAGGCTTCAATACAGGGGGTATCAATTATGTGAAATGCTTTCCCAGTGTTTCTCAAAAGTCACATGAATCATACAGTTCAAGAAATTATCTTGGTTATTCAGGCTCTCAAATCAAATTACTTTTCCAACCTCTAAATAGTACAGTTATTTTGATGGAGATCTAATTTATTTTCTCAAAAATAATGAGATCTATTTTCCTAGAATATTCAGAATATTCTATTAAGCATGGAGTAAATGAAATGCTTGTACTTTAAAAATAAGGAAATTAACCCATTGTTAACTTTCCATACCAGAAAATTAGTATGCCATATTAAAGTTGAGATGTGTTTTGGTTTGTTAAAAGCTGCCAAATAGGGTGGGCCACAGTGGCTCAGTGGCAGAGTTCTCATCTGCCATGCTGGAGACCCGGATTCAATTCCCATTGCCTGCCCATGCCAAAAAAAAAGCTGCCAAATGCAATAAACCAGAAATGGAATGGCTTTTAAAAAGGGAATTTATTAGGTTGCAAGTTTATAGTTCTCAGGTCATAAAAATATTCAAACTAGGGTATCCAGAGAGATACCTTGACTCAAGAAAGCCTGATGTCTGTCACATGGGAAGGTACGAGGCTAGCATCTGCTGATCATTGTTCCCAGTTCTGTTGCTTCCAGTTTCTGATGTCAGTGGTTTTCTCTCGGAGCTTCTTTGGGCCTTCATTTAGCAACTCTGGGACACAACTCTGGGTTCTGGGTTGCTTTACAATCTCATGGGAAGGCACATGGTGACATCTTCTGGGCTCTGCATCACCAAACATCTGTGTCTAGGTGTGTGTTGTCTCTGAGCTGACTTCAAAATTTTAAAGGGCTCTTTTTAATCCTCCCGTTTTAAAGGACCCCAGGAAACTAATCAAGGCATACCTTAAAAGGGTGGAGCCACACTTTGATCTAATCAAAATGTCATACCCACAATTGGGTGCGCCACATCTCCATGGAAGAAATCTAATCAAAATTCACACCCACAACTAGGTGTGTCACATCTCCACAGAAACCATCTAATCAAAGGTTTCCACCCTAAAAATAGTTCTGACCCAATACGATTGGATCAGGATTAAAGCATGCCTTTTCTGGGGTACATAATAGCTTCAAACTGGCTTATTCCACACTCTGGATCCCCAAAAGACATGTTCTTTCCATATACAGAATACATTAATCCCAGCACAATATTACAAAAGCCTTAAACCATTTCAGTAACAATACAAATGCAATACAAAGTCAGAAACAGTGTGAAATCTCATCAAAAAAGACAGGCATGGCCTGTCCTAAGGCAAAAAATTCTCTTCAGGCTCTGGACCTATTGAAATCCAGACAAGTTACATGCTGCCAATATACACAGGAGGGACAGTCATAGTATACATGTTTCCATTGCCAAAGGGAGAAATCAAAAGGAAAACAGAGGTCACTGGACCAAAACAGCTCTGAAAACCTTTCAGGCAAACTCCATTGGATTTCAAAGTCTAACAGTCATCTATAGAGTGATGCTTTCACCTTCTGAAGGCTTTAGAAAGTGGCCTTTCCAAGGGCCTATGCAGCAGCCCTGCTCTCTGCAAAAGCTGGGGTGAGAGTTGCAACACTGGGGATTGTTGTGGAGACTACGTTTTTCTTGACTTCACCCTCTTCAAGCATAGGGGCAACACCTGAGCTCCCTGCCATCTCCAGAGCACATGCTCAGCTCCCTCAGAACAATGAGGCAATTGCTAGCCTCTCCCTAATCCCTAGTTTATGCACTCTACCCTCTCTGAGGCCTGGGGCACTGAAACTCTTCCTGAACAACCAAATGGAAGGCCTGTTTTCTGCTTCAAGGGCAAACTCACCCTCTCCACAAGGGTAGGTGGGTCTGCTTTCCTGGCCTGAGATTTCCTGGTTTCAGACCTTAGCTTCCATGGTTCTGCCTCTGGAAATATTTTTTCCTTCAACTAGTTCCTTTTCTGTCCCTTATAGTCAGACTGGCAATGATTCTCTTTATACAGATCCCACAACACTCTTGTTGGTTTTCTATGCAGTATACAGAGATCATACCCATCACACAATAGGTAACTTTTCCACAAATCCTTTCTGAATAACTCCATCTCCAATCCTGGCTCGTCCCGTAATAGCTGACTGGTTCCATTTTTTTTTTTTTAAATTAAATCCCTAGGTGCAGCAATAACTTCTGGTGTCTTGCTTTCTGGAAGCCCTGAATTTTCTAGACCATCAGTTTCTGGTTTCTTTGTATCCAAAAGTTCAGTTCTCAACTTTTTCTTTCCTCTCACATTTTACTATAAGCTGCAAGGAAAACCAACCTGCATTTTCCAAATTTAGTTTGGCAATTTCCTTGGCTAAATATGACCTAGGATATTCTGCCTTCCATCCAACACCAAGGCACAATTGTGCCAAATTCTCTGCCACTTGAAAACAAGGATTGGCTTCCTTCCAGTTTACAATGACACATACATCATTTCTGTCTAAAGCCTCACCGGTGGTATCTTTAGTCCACATTTCTACCAACAGTCTGACAAAGCAATTCAGGCCTTCTCTATTAAGCTCTTCACAACTCTTTCAAATACCTTCCCCTTAAACACTCTAAAAACCTTTCCAACATATTTAGCATTTGCAAACCACAGTACACCAGTTCTCTGGTACCAAAATCTGTTTTGGTTTGTTAATGCTGCCAGAAATGCAATATACCAAAAAATAGAGCAGCTTTTAAAAAGGGAAATTAAGTTACAAGTCTACAATTCTAAGTCCATAAAAATGTTCAAACTAAGGCATTCAGAAAAAGATATCTTGACTCAAGAAAGGTCAATGGGTTCAGAACACCTGTCAGCTGGGAAGGCATGTGGCTGGTGCATCTGCTGGTCCTTTGGCTTCTGGTTGCAAACAGCTTTTCCAGGGGCATTTTCTTTCTGCATCTCCAAGCATTTGGGTTTCATGTTGGCTCTCAAGCAATTGTTCTCTTCAAGCAGCTGCATCTCTTGTGCTTCCTCTGGAACACAACTCTGGCTTCTGGCTTACTTAGCATCTCATGGAAAGGCACATGGTGATGTTTGCTGGGCTCCAAACTTCCCTCTCTAGACATTTGCTTTCTCTGTCAGCATTACAAGCTTCTGAGGTTTCTCCAAAATGCCTCCCCTTTTAAAGGAATCTAGTAAACTAATCAATACCCACCTTGAATGGGCGGCGTCACATGTCCATCTCATTCAAAGGTCCCCCACACAACCGAGTGTATCACATCTCCACAGAAAAAATCCAATCAAAGTTTCCACCACACAATATTGAATCAGAATTAAAAGAAACATGGTAGCCACATAAAGGAAAAAGGACTTGCCTTTTCTTGGGTACATAATAACTTCAAACTGGCACAGTACGTACTTCTACTTTTCTCAAATTTAAACTTTACTATTTGTCTCCCTTTACCTGACTAGATCTCTATTAGGACTTGGATTTTTGCCTGTATTGTTTACTTATATAAGAAAAACCCTTAAAGCACAGACCAGCTGCATATAGTAGGGATCCAATACATATTTTTGAAGTAATTAATATGTTTTGAGCTTTAGGTCATATTCATTCTAACTCAATGCAGTGTACATGTATAGTTTTGCTTGCATTTTTTCCTCTCTTCATCTCTTCTTTTAAAATTGTCAAGGAACATTTTTAAAAGTGGAAGAAAATATAATATTACAACTCATAAGTACTCTAGAGATGTGTGATTGCTAGAATTCTTATACGAATAAATTGCTGCGTGCTATGGCATAATCAAGACTATTGGTTTTTCATACTTCTTGAGAGCAAACTGCAAACTCATGCCTTTCTCAGCACTCAAATAAAGCATAATGGTGGGCGGCTGCCGTGGCTCAGCAGGCAGAGCTCCAACCTGCCATGCTGGAGGTCTGGAGTTCGATCCCTGGTGCCTCCTGCCCATATGCAAATTAAAAAAAAAAAAAGATAAAGCATAATGGTAACTGAACACTCAGTTCATTAAATAATTAAATAATTAAAAATATTTAATTATTAAGTAGAAATATCCTATTCTAACATGATAAATACATGTATCTCAAACCAACAGATAATACCATGCTTCATTGAAGTCCATAAAAAGACAAGAGTGTCAATTATCACGGGTATTATTTGACATGATTGTGGAAATATTAGCCAATGAAATTTGATGAGAGGAAATAAATGAGAAAGAAATAATGTAAATATCAGTATTTGTTAAAAATACATATTTTCTCCTATTTCTATTTCTCTTAACAATACTTGACATACTATATGTTTTGTTTATTAGTTTATTTTCTATCCTTTCCAGTATCTCTAGGCTCTATGGAGAAAGAGATACTTGTCTGTTGTTCTGTTCAGTATTGTGTGCTTAGAATTGGAATAATGTCTTCAATAAAATTTCTTCAATAAAAATTTGTCAAATGAATAATGTTTGGTTTGACTGATGGGTCAATCTATCTGGAAAATTCAAAATACTTAACAAAAAAAATTTAAGAAATAATAAAATAATTTAGTAAGATGTATATTTTTAAACTAAATGTATTAAGATGAATAGTTTATATATATTAACATTGTAAAGCTGTAGTAGGGCTGTACCTATTTTTATGTAAGTGCAATTTTGATAAAAATTCAAAAAATTTTGAAATGTAACACAAATAATGTAATTATTGACCAGAACAGGTGTATAAGATTGGTTATTATATTGAGCAATTCCATCCTAAAGTGCACAAAATCTTTACTGTATTTACTTTATGTATTTTTAATAATCACTAGTTATTTTATGTAAAATTTTTGCTTCCTAACTATTCAAGGTTTTAAGGGTAAAAATAAAATTCTAATTTATGGAATAGGGTGTAATGATTTGGGGCTGTTCTTTTAGCCCATTCCTATGGGTGTACACCTACCGTAGGTGGGAACTTTTGGTTAGGTTAATTCAGTTGAGGCAGGTCTTGATCTTCTTACTGGAGTCCTTTGTAAGAATATAAGAGACAGAAGGAAGACACACAAAAAAATCCGACAGAAAGTAGGAGAGACAAAAACTAAAAGACAGAAAAACCTGTAGTAGCTCAAAGAAGCCCCTGAAGCGAGAAGCTAATAGCAACAAAACCCAGTACCACCAGACCTCTCCAGGTGCCTGGCAATGTGAAAGAGGTACTGCAGATAACCCACAGCTGGTCTTTGGAGAGAAAGTATTGTTTTGTTGATGGCTTGATTCAGAACTGTAAACTTCTAAGTTAATAAATCACCATTATAAAAGCTAGCCCATATCTGGTATATTGCATGTCGTCAGCTTTGGCAAACTAAAGCACAGGACATATGGTGATTGGCCTAAAAGCTGCTATTACAGCATCACTGTCCTATACCCACACACACAAACACACATAAGTGTTTATTTTCCACTGTTGACGTACATGAAATATTTTATTTTAAAATAGAGAAAAGTGGGACCTGAGTAGGAGGGAGAAGTGATGCCATGATATCTGTTACCTGTTTGACCCCTTCAAATGGTTCCTAACCTGATGGCCAAGGGTGATAAAATGATTTTGACACTTTGTGCTCAAGCAGGGTTGCTGCGGGATCCTTGGGACCCTGTGTGGAGCAGTTCCTCCATACATAAAACCCCGGACCTCTTTCTTACCTGAAAATGAAAAACACTCCTGGAATGATATTAATTCATCAAATTATACCAGTCAAACTGCATCAAAGCAACTGACAAATGTGATGTAGCTATCTTAGAAGCCTATTAGTTGAAAACGACAGATATCTAAATTGAGGTAGCTTTAATATTTAAGAGAAAGGAATTATTATAAAGGTAACAAAAGACCTGAAAGCCAGGGAAATGCAGCCCCAAAAAACAACTGAGATGGGCTCTTGAACGCTATCAAAAATTTTCCAGCTTTTGTACATGCTTTTCTATGCATGTTGGCTTCTTTATCTCTGCAAAATGTTTGCTTCACCTGAGGAGTAAAAGTAGGTTTTCCAGTATGTTCCAAGTTAAAAAAGTGTTAAACCCATAGCTTCAACCAATGAATATAAATGGTCTCTTTTAGGTCCCCAATTCCCAGAGAAATAACTATAAGGCAGTGTTAAAGAAAACTATAGGCCTATCTCCCGTTAAGTGCTAACCTTTGGCCTCTCAAAAGTGATCAAGCAGTTTCACATTATATTCATGTGTCAGAACCCTTAACCTATAAACATATGGTATGGGGGTATAGGCAGACAATATTTTCTATAAGCGTCGTGTGAATTTGATGTACTTTTAAATGAATAAATCCATGTGATTGTGGCAGATGGTATATTTCACATGTGGCCATATGGATGTGTGTCTGTGCCTGTGCATGTGTTTATATATGTGTGCATACAATGTGTAATACAGCATACATGGAATATATGCAATATATAATATACCATCTCATATGCCCTTCTTACAACATGACTACTGTTCCTCCCACTGAGTGATGAGGTGTCTGTTCCCTCCCCTTAAACATAAGCAGATCTTAGTAAGTATCTCAGCCAATAAAATACAGCAGAAGTGATGCCACTTGTCTTCTGAAGCTAGATAATAAAAGGCAGTCAAAGCTTCTGCCTTTTCTCCCTTGGGCTGCATGCCTTTAAAACCAGCCACCATGTTGTGAGGAAGCACAAGCCACTTGGAAATGCTATATGCACATGTGTAGCCAATAGCTCCAGCTGTCACTACCAGGATCAACTGCTGGATGGGTGGATGAATGAGCAGTCAGATGATTTTATTCCTAGCCTTTGAGTCTTCCTGCTGAGTTCACAGATACTGTAGAAGAAGAAATATCTGTTCCTACTTGCCCTGAACAAATTTCCAAACTACAAGACCTTTGGGAGATAATAAATTATTATCTCTGTGTTTAAGCACTGTTTTGGGTTGATTTGTTACATAGCACCAGGTAACTAATGCAACAATTTTCAACTAGAGAAGAAGATAGTAAATTAAATAAGATTCCTTTAGGAGATTACTATTCAAAAGGGCCTTGATACAGACAATTAAAATATAAATATTACAGTGCCAACAAGACTAAACAAATGCAGAAACATATAATATGAATACTTATGCACTCCTGAGGGAAAATAGCTTGAAAATTCAGGCTCTGTATAGATAAAGCATCATAAAAGCATGCCATAAAAATGTCCTCAGCAATAAATGTTTCTATCATCATCTCTACTTAATGAATACTATAGAGTTTATGCCTTATTATAATATAGAAATATAATTTTGAAAATACTTCCACTTTAAATGCAAATGTGGCAATTATCCAAGAATCATTCAAAATGTGCACAAATAATAAAGTACCTTCTCTAATATCACTTCAAATGATAAAATGTTCCTATGGGAAATAATATCAAAAGTAGACAATTTTGATATGCAGGGTTCAGAACCAGAGAGGTCAGATTAAAAAAAAATGGTTTCTGAAAAGAAAATGTTGATAAATCCATTAATCCAAGAGAGCAGAATAAAGGGGTATGTTGTGAGTCCAAAGGAATTACAGCTACCAATCATTGAACACCATCTTAGAAATGGAATTTATACATTTTATTCTGATGCTTATCATAGTTATCTCCACTTTAGTAAAGAACATAAGTTAAAAAAAATTACATAACTTGTGAAAAAGTCACACAGGACTGATGGGAGGTGTTATCAACTTCATCATCACCATCATAACCATCATAACCATCATCATCATCATCATCATCATCACAACATAATTATCCAGAATAAGGCCAAATCATGAATTTTATATCTACACATGATCCAGTTAACTACAATTTTTCTGATCAAGATGATATGATATCCAATAAAAGATGACCATGTATACATCTTCATTTATCTGTATGTTCCCCCAATTACTAAGTATGTGGCCCCCTTAATACTTTGGAAAAATGATTTTAACTACATGTCCATAGCAGATCAATAGAATCATCTTTAGATATTCAGGGAAACATGATACATTAAATAATTAAGTGAAGGAATTAGAGGTCCTAAAAATGTACAATGGCTGCTGATTTTTCAGCTCAATACCTTGTACCCTCACTCCATTCTTCTGATAAAGACAAACCTGCAGGTCTTAAAGGTAGACCGTCCCAAATTTGGTTAATCAGTTTCTCTCTCCCAGGAATTTAAATTTTAATATGTCTTCAGATGGTATATGGCAGCAGGTTTTAAAAGAGAAAAATGTAAATTCTTGTGCTGATATTCCTCAGAACTGCATTGAACTTGTGTTTCCTGAGACTTGCTGGCTCAGCCCTTTGTTCAATTTCGTTGACTGCCAATTAATACCTTCTATGAAGAAGTTAGATCTGGTTCTTTCATCCAAAAATATTAAATAGAAAAAGAATGGGTTATAGACAATAAAATCACATGGAAATTTGCAATTTGAGGAACTGGTCATCAGGTGAAAAAATTGTCAGACTCCTGTAGAAATCTCAATACAAGAAAGGAGCAGGCCATTGTTCACAAAGGCAGAATATCCCTTCATTGACTTGGACTTCTGGGATTTTATTTCAGTTTGCCAAAGCCACCAGAATTCAATATACCAGAAATGAATTGGCTTCTGCAATGCGGATTTATTAACTTACAATTTACAGTTCTTAGGCTATGAAAATGCCCAACTCAAGGCATCATCAGGATGATGCCCAGACTCTGAAAACAGGCTACCAGTAACTGCAGCTCCTCTGTTGCATGTCAAGGTACATGGTGAGGTCAAATGGTCCTTCCCTTCCAGTTTTTGTTACTTCCAGCTACTGGCTTCACTGGCTTTCTCTCAACTTCTCTGGGACCTTTTCTGTGAGTCTTTTTTAATTACATCTCAGAGTTTATCCTCCTAAAAAGGACTCTGGCAAAAAGATTAAGACCCACTTTGAATGAGGTGGGTCACATCTCAATAGAAATAATCTAATCAAGAAGTCCACCCCACAATAGGTCTTCACCCACAGGAATGGATGAAAAGAATAGGATGCTTTCTGGGATATATACAGCTCCAGACTACAACAGACACCCACAACCAATAGCTGATGGGATAGCTGATGCCACAAATTTAAAGAGGATAAAGAACACCAGGGTCATGGGTAAGATAGCTGTTTCTGATAAATCTGTTTTCTTAGAACGATATCATATGTCAAAAATATTTCCTTAAAGCATAGAGTAAAATGGTGCCTTTTTATTGTATCCTGAAGACATAAGGATTTTTCTCTGGAAACAAAATTTGAATACTAATTCTGCTGAATTGCAATGCCTCCATCAGTGAAACTTCATCTCCTCTGAGTAAAGAAATGGCATCCCAGTTGAAACCTTTTTTAATATCCATCAACCAGTAGTACTTCTCAGCTTCTAACACTCAACATTGAAGCACAACTCTAAAATGTTTTAGCCAAAACTCAACTTCTTTCATCTCAGCACCCTGAGTTTCTGATCACATATCTCTTCAATTGTGGGAAGAATAGCTTTCCATGCGTTCTGTGGCCACCTCACCCAGCATGTCAGCCTATGTGTCAAGTGGCTTGTTGTTTTAGTTGGCCAATGCTACCAAAATGCAATATAGCAGAAATGTTCTCTTTTCTAAAGGGAATTTAAATTACAGGTTCACAGTTCTAAGGCCATAAAAATTTCCAAACTAAGGCATCCAGAAAAGAGATACCGTGACTCAAGAAAAGCTGATGGCATCCAGAACACCTGTCTTATCTGGGAAGACACGTGGCTAGCATTTGCTGGTCCTTTGGCTTCTGGTTTCAAACAGCTTCCCCAGGGGCATTTTCTTTCTTCATCCCCAAATGTCACTGTGTATGTCAGCTCTGGTTCCTGTCTAGCTTCTTCTGGGTCTTTCAGCTCCTGGCATCTCCAGGGGCTTCTGCATTTCCAAATGTCTGTGCTTCTGTTGGCTCTGAGTTTTCTCCAAAATGTTTCCACTTTTAAAGGACCCCAGCAAACAAGTCAAGAGCCAACTTGAATGGGCGGAGTCACATCATCTAATCAACAGGTCATGCCCACAATTGAGTGGGTCAATTTCCATGGAAGCAATCTAATCAAAAGTTCCACACTAAACAATAGCTCTGGCACCACAAGCTTTGATCAGGATTGAAAGAAAATGGTTTTTCTGAGGTGCATAACACTTACAAACTAGCACACTTGTCTAGTCTTGGAACAGCAGAGATTTGCTCATATCTGTTTCCTTTGGTGATTTTAGCCATTCTGTGTGTGCTCCCTCTCCGAGAAGAAAGTCAGTATTTTTGGAAATTTGATATTTAAAAGAGGGGACTTCAAAATCATTTTTTAGCTGTCCTCTGGTTTCAGAATGGGTATATCAAAGAAGCGTATCCCTTCAGCAAATAAGTTTGTATGGAACCTCTTCTCATTCTCAAACCTTCTGCCAACTACTCTATTTCTGCATTTGGGTTTTTAAGTATTTTGTAAAATCCTTTTAAACAATTATATTAAAGTCAACTGATATCTTCAAACACAGAGGCATTTTATTTGCTGTTCTGATTTCTACATATAAATTCCTTATAACATTATAATCTTAATTGTAGTCCATAGAGATGTGTGCTGCACAACGATTATTTATTTCCTGGTAATATTGAATGAGGTCCCAAAGTATCTGTACCCCAAGTGCACTTCTTTAACAAGCTTAATCAAATAAAACCTGTCTCTGATTATTCACTTGCCTGGATGGTAGATAATTCAATGTCCCTTTCCACTCCATTAAATCAAATGAAGATACTGAACCCTTTTGTTGCTAATCATGATCATTGATAAACATTTCATTGCTTTTCATGCCATGCAAAATCTACAATCATGGATAACCATAATCATTGACAATAATCATGGCTCCTTTTGCTGCACTAAGTCTCAGTAAATCTTGGTCCTCCAGCTTGTCTAACAATGCTGTGCTAGACATCCTACAGAGATGCTCTGCACAGTTTTCATTTTCCTAGTTCAGCACATGGACCCTCTACTCTACACATCAGATGTCCTACCTCCTCCCAAAAATAAGATCCTACCACTTACAAAAGTTCTACCATCATAGATGGATAGGTAGGTAATGAGAGAAAGAGAGACAGTTAAATATAGGTTGAAAGATAGATACATACATGTAAACATACGTGCTTAAATATATGTATGATTCTGCTTCTCTAGTTTAATCTTGACTGATATAACCATCTCTCTGGAAAGTCAAGTGCTATGCGGTAAGGGGATAACCTTCTAAACAAGGGTGTACGTGGAGTGCCTTCTGCAGGATTGTCCATAAAATTTCATTCATTGAATGGAGGAGGAGCAAGATTAACAGGCTATAGATATCTGTCATTGTTGTTTTTCAGCAAGAGAATGGAGTTTTGTCGCATTCTCAACATCCTTCCTCAACATCTTCCTCAACATCCTAAGGAAGCCTTACAACAGGCCAGAGCTATGAGGCTATTCCCAAATTGGAAGTGACCAGGACAATGGTGAAGACCCTTAAAAAGGGCTCTATCCTGTCCCTCACCTTGGGTCCATTTTGATTTATATGCTTTGCAAAAAAAGTAAAGGAATACATTCCTAAATAAAATGAGTCTCTCAAGGCAGCCTTCATTCCAGCAATCCACTTATTTTAGGAAAGGAATAGTATAAAATCCCAGAGATGTAGGAGGTTCTGTTTATGTTTATGTTCGTGTGTGGTTGCACTTGTGCTGAGAGGATGGTCAAGAAAGTCTGTGGAGGATTTTTAAAGCCATCTTAAAGATTTTGGTCTTTATCCTAAGGAAAATAGGAAATTGGAGAAGGGCATAATCTACAACATGTCATGAAAAGAATATTTCAGCTGCAGTGTAGAGAAAGGATTGGGGGTTAGTTTTCAAAGACACCCATTGGCAAGTGTGCTGGTTTGGAAACTGTTATGTCCCCCAGAAAAGAAATGTTCTTTTAATTCTGGTCCAATATTGTAGGGTGGGACCTCTTGATTAGGTTGTTTCCATGGAGATGCGACACATCCAATTGTGGCTGGGACCTTTTTCCTACATGGAGATGTGACTTCGCCCATTTGAGGTGGGTCTGAATTAGTTTATTGGAGTCTTTAAGAAAGCTTATGGAGATAGCTAACATAGACCCCAGAGGTTTGGAGATTGAGACAGAAAAAGCCTGGATGCTAAGCAAAGACTCACAGAAATAGCCAGAACCTGAAGAGAAGAAATCTCTGGCCCCAGAAGATGCTAAGCTGAAAGATTGAACCCAGAGTGTTGCCATTGAACAATTAAGTGAGAATTACAGATACTTAAAGAGGAAGCCACTGGAATCAGAATCTGGAAGCAGCAGAACTGTTAGCAAGAACCAGCAGGCACCACTCACGTGCCTTCCCATGTGACAGACATTGATCTTTCTTTGGAGTCAAGGGATTGTTCTCTGGATGACTTAGTTTGGAGATTTTTTAAGGCCTTAGAACTGTAAACTTGTAATAAATACCCTTTATAAAAGCTGATCCATTTCTGGTATATTGCATTCTGTTTTAGCAAGCTAAAACAGGAGCCTATATGGTAGTCCAAACAAACATGACGGTGACTTAGACAGTGATGGGGATATACCAAAGTGGTCTGAAAAACAATTAATTAACAGGGCTTGATAAATCCAACCTACCTTTATATCCTTATTAGTCTCCATTCTTTGTCCTAATCTTAGACACGTCCCATGCTTGTATGACCTTGCACATGTCCTTCTGTCCACCTGAGATGTTTTTCCCACCTTTTTCTTCCATCATGGATTCCCTGGTGCATCCTTTCCCAATTAGTTATTTCTGCCTTTGTGCACTCTTCTGTGCATATCTCTGTTCAGAACTTTGCCTATCATGTAAATTCTATATATATGTGTGGGAGAATACAGTCCTAGCACAGCTTGAGACCTTTCACTGGAACCCACAAATACATCCCGTGCTCAGCACCAGGTGTGTCAACCTGGCAGGCTAAGACAAAATCCTTTCATCGACAGAGGGACTGCTGGTACATCTCTTCTCCTATTATCCGGAGCATAGGTAAATATATTCCGTCGGAATCACTGTACACAGAGCACAGTCTGACTCTGCCAGCATGTTTTATAACACCCAGCTGGTACTTCTGCCCCTGGTGGGGAGGGACCAGGGCTCCTCCTCTACGGCACCCAAACACAAGAGAATGGTGATGCACTTAGAACATCCCCCTACCTTGATCACAGTTTGAGACCTGCTGGCTATGGGGAACTGATGCCCACTAGTGAACCTGGCCTTGTTCTATCTTTTCTCTATGTGAATAAAACATTGTTCCATCCAGTGCTGTGGGAATTGTGCTTCTGGTGGCAACCCTGACCCTTGTTTTGGAGTGGGCTGTCCTCTCTTGAGGTGTCTCTCCTGAACGACAATAAGTGCAGATCCTGGAGAGCAGGAAACATAATGGCCCACCCGTTTCTCTAGTGTCTATGTTAGTCCACGTCATATAGTAAATATTAAATAACAGTTTGTTCATTGACTCAAATGATGAATGCATATCCTAATCACTTCACTGAAAGAATGAATGAGCAGGAATTTTACTCTGATGGCCTCTAAAACCAGCGAAAAGAACCACTCTCTCTTCTGCAAATGGAGTGTGCATTTCATTGCTCCCAGGATTAAAGGAGACAGAAAAAGACAGATTGGTAACATCAAAATCCTGACAAGAGAAAGATGATTTCTTCCTCTCCTATAGGTCATGGATATGTTAGAAATAATAATGACTAGGCATCAGAATACCAAGATTCTTATGTTAGTTTTACGACAATATTAAATGTGTTTCTACTCCTTCTCCAGAAAGTCACTATAAAACTTGCCCTTCTGCCCTCAATCTGTGAGGGCTTTTCAGTTAAAATATATATTTTTTTGAAGAACATAGATTACTAATTTTTACTTTTTCTTCTGAAATAAGTTCAAATTTACATTATTCTATTAGAATTAAAAGACAGATTTGAAATGCATGCTAAACCTTCTTGAATAACTCAAACATGGAATCAAGCAGAATAATAAAGTTAAATACAAAGCTAGTTTCTCCTGGGAAAATGTCCATATTTGTTTCTAATATGTCATTTGCATGCTTTAACAGACTTTCCTAGTATTTTAGGTAAATTTTAGAATAATTTTCTTGTTTGAACTTTAATTTGCAAGCTATTGTGTTCTTTTGCATATTTGAATGCAATTTGCATAAATAGTATAATTACAAGTATCTACTTTTCCCAAAAGATTAGAAAAGAAAAACTACTAATTAATTGCATTTACATATAGATAAGGTTAATTGCTAAGAACAACTTTTATTTTCCCTTGCTAAGATGTAATAAATGCTGTCATGCTTATTCAGATACAACATAGATATTACACCATGTATCAAATTGAATAATGATTATATTTATGTAGAATCTTTCACTCCTGTTTTATTTCTTAAATATTTTCTTCTTATTGAAGAAGACGTTGTCTAATTAGATGAAGACTTTTACTTGATGGAAAGATGACACTCTAGCCTTTCTAAAACAGTGTTCCTATCTTTCCCTCCTTTCATGATATCACTCCTGTTCTGCTCTATATAAATATGAAATAAATATTAACAGCTTCCCTTGCTCAAAGGATACCTGCTTTTCTTTATTCAGTCACCTATTGAATACTTTCTCCTTTGTCTAGGTTCCTGTCCATTCTATTTCCTGGCAATTTCTTTGATTTAGCCCCTCTTCATTTCCAATTTTCAGGATCCCTGTTTATTTTGGGGCCATTTTAATTGGTTCCACATAAGTACACACTAACGCCACTCCTCTGGCATTCCATTAGGCTTTCAGAGTGTTCCACAGGCAACTTTCTAAAAATGGAAATTTAATCAAACATTTTCTAACATGAAGTCCTACAAAGCCCCCATTTCCTACAAGATATACCGAGCTCCACAGCATGGTTTATAAAATCCTTAATTTTCAAACTCTGCCTACTTGTGTAATCTCATCTCAAATTGTAATCCAAAATAACTTGGGCTCCAGGGAAGCCAAGTTCCTTGACGATCCTGGAACCCAACATACCATAGCACACTCTGAAGCAAATTGTCACTGAAGTTAGTGATACATTAGCATGTGGTCCCTCCGTGGGCATGCTGAAAGTTGAGTGGTATATTAGGATGTTCTAGGAAAAGAGAGGGTGTTAGGTTATAATCAGGAATATTTCTATGTAAGCATTTCAGTTAAATTAACTAAAGGACTCACAAGAGAGGAAACCTAAAATTACCAAGGCTCTGGTAATTTATCATACCATGTTTTTATTTTTAAAACATAATCACTTTCTTATTTTAATTTTCTATTCATAGAATTGTATTATTTTTCCTAAAAAGGATCTCTGGATCCACCCTTTTCACAACTCTATATTTTTGTCCATGATCCTTTTTCCTGAATGTACTTCTCCTCTTGTTCTATTAGAAAAAAAAATGCTACTTAAACTTTAAGACTAAGTTTTAAGTTCACCCCCTCTGTTCTCACACTCTCTCCCATTCCAGAAATAATTCAGAACTTCTTTCTTTGCATTTCTTCTACTAAAGTATTTGTCATACCATTTTGTCCATTGCATAATTATTCATTTACATGTTTATTCTCTATCTCCCTTAAAAGCAGTGTAGTGCATATATGAGGCAGTTTGGACATATCAGAATCCATTCCCTTTTCCTAACAACATCCTAGCTTGCTTCCTAGGAATTCTCTTTCCTCCACAGTTTTCAATCATGGTGAAATGCTAAGTTCATTTTCTCTGTCCTAGTACTTTGGTAGCCTAAGGTTCCTGGAGGCTCCTTTTCCCATTTATTTTATTTTTTTGTCTTTTCTGCATGGCAAGGATTTTCCACATGACCTCCCCTCTACTAACTGGAGTCTCTCTCTTGATCTGGTGAACAGTTGGCCCTTTGAAAAAGTGGCTTCCTCCACTCAGGTCCACCATAGCTTCAGTCTTTCCTTCTGAGAGGGAGTTTGTTAGTTGTCTTTCTCCTAATCCATATCCTTCTGCTAGGCCCTGATGCCACCCAGCAGAAGACTACACTTCTCATCTTTCCTTTACAGTTGGAAGTGGCCATGTGACTGCATTCTCACCAATGGAATGCGACTAGAAGAAATGCAAGCCACTCACTAGCCAAGATCTTAAGGCATTGGACTTCCCGTCTCAACATTCTCTTTTCCCCTCCTGGTGGATGAAATCAGGGTGAGTGAATGACCCTTTATTTATACAAACCTCTTCCTAGTTCCCATACTAAACTAAAGATCTAACATTATATATATTTTTTTCTTAAATAGCACTTCACAAATTGTGAAAAATATAGGTCCCACAAAAGCCAGAAACACCTAATTGGGAGACCTAGCCTCAACCATGGAAAATGAGAAGAACTTGGTTTTCTTTGAAGTATGAAAAATTCACATTAGAATCCATTACTTTTTGAGTTTCATCAGAAAAGGGAAGTTTCCACAACTTATTGTCCGAATATCTGGCATAGTGCTCAGTAAATGTTTGTTGAATTTATTTAATCAAATAAGGTTTCATTTTCCAACAGTTAGGCTATGAAACTCTGAATTTGATTATTAAATTTAGACTATATTTATTTCTTTCCTAAAATGTTTATTATTATAAATGTTATATTCAATATATGATTAATTATTTTTCAAGTTATGTGAATAGTGTTGCTTTTCCTTGGAAATATAGTTGTGGCACTTGAATTATAATTGTTCAAAATTTCACAGTTTGATAAATTAAAATAGTTATATCTCACATCCTATGTGGTTCAGGTTTTTCAGAGGAACCAAATGCTTTGTGGATGAATAGGTGTATTGGCTTGTTAAATCTGCTAAAATGCAATTTACCAGAAATGGAATGGCTTTTAATAAGCCATCATGGAAAGATACCTTGAGTGAAGAATGGACAATGGGTCCAGAATGCCTCTGTCAGCTGGAAAGGCACAGGCATGTGGCTAGCATCTGCTGGGGTCTTTGGCTTCTGATTTCAAACAACTTCCCTGGCGGCATTTCCTTTCTGCATCTCCAAACATCTGGGTCTCATGTTGGCTCCGTCAGCTCTGAATTTTCTCTAAAATATTTCCCCTTTTAAAGGACTCCAGTAAACTAACAAGACACACCTCAAATGGCCAGAGACACACCTCCATCTAATCAAAAGACCACACCCACAATTCAAGTGGATTATATTTCCATGGAAACTATTTAATCAAAGGGTTCCACCCTAAACCATATTGAATGAGATTAAGAGAACCTTGCTTTTCTGGGGTACATAACATTTTAAAACCAGCACAATATGCATATTTAATTACTGTTTTGGTGAGGCTTCCCAAATAATAAAATGAGCCTGTTAGCCTATTCTTAACAAAATACCCAAATACCTGTAGGGTTTAAAATTAGACATTGTGAATTTGATAGAATTAAGACGTAATCCAGTGGTTCTCAACCTGGCTGAAAATTAGTCACTTAGAAACCATTAAAAACAAAACAAAACAAAAAACACATGTAAAAAACATTTTCATTCTTGTGGCCCATGCATAGGCATTTTTATTTAATTGGTCTTGGGTGAAGGCTGTGCATCTGTATCTTTTCAAATCTCTCCAAGTGATCACAATGTTCAACCAGGGTTAATAAGCAAATACTTAGATGAGGGCGAGCCTTAATCTTGCTTTATTTTGCTAGGTTTTGCAAATAATGAGAATAACAATATTAATGTCATGGCTGATTACTTCTGTTCTGCATACTAAAAATAAGAAAAGACACATTAAAAATAAAATTAAAACAGTTTGTGTTTGCATGTATCGAATGGACATCAAACAGAAAAACAACCTAGGGCCAATAAAGAAACCCAGGCTCCTTGGAGAAATGGCTGATTTTAGCAAGGGGGCTAATCCTGGGGTTTGGAAGTGGTCTAAGAACACAATTATGGCTGTGTGACAAAGGAACATAGCAACAGCTGAAAGAGCTGCCACTGATCAAAGCTGGAACAATTGGAAAAACAAAATAAGTAACATAGTATTGGATTATAACCCAAAGTATAAAGCAAATATCCATGAGTCCATACTCTTTTACATTAATAACTAAATAAATACATAAACGAGGGAGAAAAGACAAACTTCCCATGTACACCAGTTTTATATAATTTATGTAGAAACTTGCACCGTTATTGGGGGCTCCCCTTACCGACTTTCTTCCAATAGGAATAGCATGGAAAGTGGGAGAGGTAACATCAGACAAACCAAAATTGAGGGTCATTCTACAAAATTCCTGGCCAGTGTGTCTCAAACTTTTCAAGGTTATAAAAAAAATGCAGGTCTGAAATAGTGTCACAGCCCAGAGGAGCCTAAGAAGACCTGAAAACCAAATGTAAAAGGCCATCTTGAATAGCAACCTAGCATTAGTGAAAAACTAGTAATAGCAAAAACTGAATAAAATATAGAATTTAGATAATAAAAACGGACCAATGTGGGTTCAATGTACCATAATAATGTAAGATGTTAACATTAGTTTTCACTGGGTGCAAATTATAAGGGCTCTCTGTAATATTTTTGCAATTTTTTCTGTAAATCTACACTGTTCTAGAATAAAAAGCTTTTAAAAACACATTGAGGTCTTTTTAAAATGCACACACACATACACAGCAATAACACTAATAATGAAAAGAATATTTGAAATTTGACTTGTAAACTATTGCAACCAAATGAGAAGTAACTCCATATTCTAAAAGTGAGGAGTGTGATCTGGGACTCGCAAAGGGTTGAACAAGTATGGTTTTGCCAGCATAAATCCATCATCCACTTGTAGCTAAGAGAAGACTAGGATTGGATGTGCAGGTCGAAAAGACCAGTAAGCAAAGAAATTTTTGAAGAGAGATTTGTTTTTCATCCCATCCCATTAAATAGAGAACGTCCCTTGAGTCAAGATAAAAAAAAAAAGTATGTATGTGTATATCCCTGAATTAGAACCCATAAAACAGAATTTGCTACATAAGGAGACAGTGATGCCGGTATTGGGGATTAAATAACTCCCCCCACAAAAGACTTCAAGTCTTACTCTGTATTCTGTGGTTGTGAGCACATATATAAATAGGACCGTTTGAAGAGATTTTAGCTAAGATATGGTCAAACTGAATCAAGGTGAGTCTTAATCCATATGTCTGGAGGCCATGTACAGAGTGGAAATACAATGTAATCAGGCAGAAAAGCCACGGAAGAAGCCAGAATCAGGGAACCAGAGAGAAAAGGCTCCTGTGATAGAGGACAGCCATCACCAGAACACTAGTGACGCCAGGAGAAAGCATGGCCTTGCCAATATCTTGATTCTGGACTTCCAGCTTTTGAAAACATTAGACAATAAATGCTTGTTGTTCAAGCCAACTCATTTTGTGGCATCCATCATAGCAGTTCTGGCAAACTAAGATAGCCACATTCCAACTTGACCTAGCAACAGAACTATCCTTTATCTCTGGGTTCCAGTTACTATTGCTGCATAACAAATTAACCTCAAATATAGAAGCTGCAAACAACAATTTTATAATGTTCACAGATTTTGAAGGTAAAATATTTTAAAAAGGGAAAATGGGGAAGGCTTCCTCTGTTTCATGATATATTGCAACTCAGTTGGAAAGACTCAAAGGCTGGGGTTGACTAGATGGCTGAGAGCTGGAATCAGGCAAAGGTTCATTTGACCATATATCCAGTGCCTGTGCTAAGAAAACACGAAAAGCAGGTATGCTTACTGGACCCGAACATTCCTCTCCTTATGGCTTGACTTCCTGACAGCATAGAGGTCTTAGGGTAGGCAGATATCATACATGGCAGCTCAGGGCTCCAACCGTGAGTATTTCTGTGAGCAAGGTGGAAGCTACATGGTCTTTATTTATTTATTTTAACATGGGCAGGGACTGAGAATTGAGCCCGGGTCTCCGGCATGGCAGGTAAGAGCTCTGCCAGTGAGCCACAGTGGCCCACCCTACATGGTCTTTTATGACTTATTCAGAAGTCATACAACAACACCTCAGACTCCCTTGATTAAAACTGTCACAAACCCATTGCAATAGTTAGGTTCTTGAGTCAATTTGGCCAGATAATTGTGCCCAGTTGTCTGGTCAAGTAAGCACTGGCCTGTCACTGCAAGGAGAGTGTCATCAGCAATGACAAGCATTTAATTCAATCAGTTGAAGGCTTTAAAAGGAGAAGTGATGGCTTCAGCAATCAGAAGAGAGAATTTCTATTGCTACATCAGCCAGCCAGCTTCCCCTGGGGAATTCATTGAAAACCTTCATCAGAGTTGCCAGTTTGCAGCCTGCCCTACCGAATTAGGATTCGTGCATCCCACAGTGGTGTGGGACATTTTATAAAATCTCATAATATTTATTGATATCTCCTGTTCTGTTATCTTAAAGCACCCTGAATAATACACCCATCAATTTCCAAGGGAATGAGACCCCCATATCTTTATGGAAAATTAACAAGATCACACTCTAGAAAAACTTGAGTAAAGGGAGAAATGATTTTCGGCATCTTAGGAAAATGCAACTTGCCACATCTCCCTTTTACTCCCATTGTAAGTCTGAAGGAGCCTAAAGAGCAGTAATATGGTGGGGAAGGAAGAGAAAAACAACTCGGTGTGCCCTCTTTCCTATTCCAATTTAGATTTCTCCACCTGAAGAAAGGTTGGGAGGAGGGATGAAGATTTAAATTCTACCAAATTTGAAGTTCAGGATATTATACATATTGTATCAGACATATCAATGTTTGGAAATAGAGAAGATTTATTCCTGGTAGTGCTTGGCAAGCTTTTAGAACTGCCTGAAATTTCACCCAGAGAATGTGGTGACTCTCCATTTGTGGGGTGTGGTGGGAGAGAGTGGAATACATTGGCTTTCCACATTCTCTCTACCAGGTGAATTCACTCAAACCACCTACAAGTGGCCTAGAGAGTAAACAAAATAAATATGGAAAAAGTGTAAGACATGAGGGTTTTTGTTTGATTGACTGTTTGGTTTTAGAAAATTTTTGGTTTGTTCTTCACCCTGGCTTGACTTAATTCTAATTTTCTCTTTCAGAAATTAAGTATCTTTTTTCCCCAATTTTTAATTTTGAAAAATTTAAGCCCATTGAAATATTGAAAGAATATCCAATGAACACCAGTATGCCCTTAATTTATATTCAGCAATTGTTGATATATTGCAACATTTGTTTATAAGAATTCCATTCCATATTCATATCTGTATCTATTTTGCTGACTTTCTGAAATTAATTTGCAGAATCACAATGCTCAGCACGAATCTCCTAAAAACAAGATAATTTGTCTATGCAATAATACTATTAATGCACAAGAAATTTAACTGATATAGTAATATTATCTAATATATTACATATTTAAATTTCTTCTATTATTCTTACAATGTCCTTTATGTCTTTTCCCCACTGAAGACCCAATCAAGGATCACATATTTTATTTGGTTGCCATGACTCCTTTGTCCCTTTAGTCTAGAGCAGGTCCTTTACCTTTAATTTTCTTTCATGACATTGACATATTTTAGGAGTTCAAGCCTGTATTTTTATAGAATATCCTCACTTGTAGAATGTCTGATTGTTTTCTCATTAATAAATTGAGTTATTATATAAGTAGTTTGGTCCTTTTCAGTGTACCACTTCAAAGGGCATATATTGTTTCCTTTTTCCATTATTGATGACATTAGATTTTACCACTTCATTAGGGTGGGGTTCACCAGATTTCTTCATCATAAAGATACCTTTGCTTATCTGAAAGTAGTTAAGTATTCAATATTTTGAAACTTTGAGACTGTGTTAATATTCTGTTTCCCTACTACTTTTACCCAATAGTTTCATCATTTATTGATGATCCTATCTCAATCATTACACTGATAATTACACTGATAGCTACAAAATGGTACTTTTTTTCCAATTCTATAATTCCCATTACATGTATCATCTGGCATTCTCCTATAAAGAAGGGATTTATCTCTACCTTCCCTACCTTTTTTGAGCATGACTATGGATTCCTGGATTTTTTTTTTTTTAGTTCAGTGTGTTACATTCATTATTCTTTTAATGCCCAGTTGTCCTAAATTTGACGACAGGGAGTCCCTTCAGCCTGGTCCTACCCATTTTCAAGCCCTTCCTTACTTTCTGACACAACAAGAGGTTCCAGGCTCAAAGTGTACTCTCTTGCCACATCCAGAAATCAATAATCTATTCAAGAAGTCCAAATTTCTTTTAGTAGGAAATCATGATTAGAAAACGCGAACTGAGTGCTAGGTACGCTGACTTCTACAGCAAAAAACTGGCAGAAACATCTTTCTTAAAGTTTTAAAAAACAGTTAAAGGACTGCAGTAAAAGAGTGAGTGCCAGATCAAGACAAAGATTACTTAGATGCGGTAGGCTCTTTTCAGCCCTGACTGCTCCCTCTAACCCTTTGCCTTGGAGGCCAGCCATGTTTCCAGAGCAGAACATTTGTCCTGATTCCAGAAGGAGCAGAGTAATCCTTATGCAGAAACTGGGAGCATGGATGTCTGGCTCAATCAGTCTGGTGTGGCCAGATGAATTCACTGTCCCAGAACTTGCTCAGTAAATAGAAGGCAGCTCACAGAGCTGTACTATAGAAAGCTGTGGGAGGGCAGTTAAGTAGCTGCTTGGGGCAAGGAGTTGTTAACTGTGGGATATACAGTGCAGTGGAAGACTGGACATTAGTTCCTACGGAAATGGAGAATTCCTAGGGCCACGTACACATGCCCAAGGTAAGATAAATATGCAGAAAAGATCAGAAGGCCCCTATGCTTTGGACAAACATGATTAATTCAAGTAGACTCCATCATGCCCTGTTATAATCAAATTGTCATAAACAAAAGACAAAGAGAGAATCTTGAAAGTTGCAAGAGAGAAGCAACATGTTAAATGCAAGGGAGCCTCAATGAGATTAAGTGCCATTTTCTCATCAGAAATCATGAAGGCAAGAAGGCAGTGGGAAGCTAAAAAGTGCTGACAGCAAAAATTTGCCAAATAAGAATTCCATATCCAGCAAAACTGTCTTTCAAAAATGAGGGTAGGAATAGGGTAAGATATTGGGTAGTTGGAGCTGAAGGGATACAGACTGTGCAACAGGACTGGATACAAAAACTCAGAAATGGACAGCACAATACTAACTGTAATGTAATTATGTTAAAACACTGAATGAAGCTGCATGTGAGAATGATAGAGGGAGGAGGGCTGGGGACATAAATGAAATCAGAAAGAAAGATAGATGTTAAAGATCGAGATGGTATAATCTAGGATGCCTAGAGTGTATAATAATAGTGAAATGTACAATGTACAAATTTTAAAAATGTTTTTGCATGAGGAAGAAAAAACGAATGTCATTATTGCAAGGTGCTGAAAATAGATGATAATTAATACTTTAAAATATCACCTTATGTGTGAGACTAAATCAAAAATGTTTATTTGTTACAAAATTTATATTTTGACAAGAGCATTTCCTAATATAACTCATGTAGATAGTTTGATTGAATGTCATAAGTACTTGGAATCTCAGGTAGCACATGAGATTTTGTTGGTTTGTCCAGAATGATGCCCCAATGAATCCCAGAATGATTTGATCAGTGACTGGAAAAGTATTTGCAAGCCCCTTTCGGGGAATGGTGACAGCGGGGAGAAATTCAACTTCCCCAAGTTGAATTCTTGATATTTTCACAAGCAGTGTGGACAACCAAAGCTATAGGCTGAGCCCCCAGTCTTGGGGTTTGTTCATATGAAACTTGACCCCACAAAGGATGGGTCAAGTCTACTTAAAATTTAGGCCTAAGAGTCACCCTCAAGAGAGCCTCTTTTGTTGCTCAGATGTGGCCTCTCTCTCCAGCCAACATGACGAGCAATCTCACCACCCTCCCCCTCTCTGCGTGGGACATGACTCCCAGGGGTGTGGACCTTCCTGGCAACGTGGGACAGAGATCCTGGAATGAGCTGAGATTCAGCATCAAGGGACTGAGAAAAACCCTAGAATGAGCTGAGAATTAACATCAAGGGATTGAGAGAA